>CAWUFW010020016.1:0-165224 GCA_963921515.1 Calotriton arnoldi
TCTAACAGTGAGGAGCTTGTCTCTACCTTTATCTGAAAAGGAGAGCCACAAGATTGCTGCCCACTGCTTCTGGGGGACCTGCTGTACTCTACAGGCCCTCTCCATACCAGTTATCCACTTGTGGATATCATCCCCACTCTGGTAGGGAGGAACAACCTTGCTCAGGTTCCTATGGTCTGGAATAGATTCTCTGCCTCTAGGGACACTGTTGCTGCCACCAAGGGGTTCTAACCCCTCTCTTCTACAAGCTCTCTGGATCTCCAGGGCTTCTCGATCCAGTGCCAACTGCTTGGTTCTGAGGGCAACTCTTGCTTCCTCATACTGCAGCAGTTTGCACATTCTTTCAGAGGAGGTCTCTCTTATGGGAAAGTATGAGTTCCTCTGGTGGACAAATTCTCTGCCAGAGTGATAAGAGTGCTCAGATTCCCTGGAAGGGGACCTATGCCTCTCATCCACTCTGTCAGTTCTCTTAGGGAGAATTCCTCTGTCCTTTTCAGGCCCCTTGAGGCCTGGCCCTTCAATCACAGAGTCCTGGTCATTCTGATTTTCATCATCTGACCCAGATACTGTAATTGACCCACCCACTGATTCAGACCCATTAGCTCCTAGAGCCAATCTAAGATCATCTGCTGTCAGCAGATCTATCAGGTGTAGGGTTGAGGGACTCTGTCCTAGCCTCAGGTGTCTTTCAACACACATGGCTCTCAAGTCAGAGAAAGCCATGTCCTTATACTGAGGCTGAGTGGATCCACTGGTTCCACCCTTTAAGGACATTCTAGTGTTGTGCAGTGTTGTACTACCTACACTAGTCTGTGGCCTACTGATACTAGCTTGAGCTGTAGAAAGGGTGTGCTACCCCTTGGCACACAGCTCTAAGTCAGTAGAACGTATTGATACTAAGCTTGACTTTATATGTACCTTAAGTACCTATAGTGGTTTTCAGTTAGTAATTCAAATAGAGATTTTCTGGTAAAACAATAGCAAGCTGGAATCCCACACGCTGCCCACCAATGTGAGAAGTTGGCCTGGTATATGCTGTTCACTAATTAAAGTGGACACCTTGCACTAGAACAATTCGACTCTTATGGTAGATAGGTTTAAGACAACCTTTATAGAAAGCTATCCTAGTGGTGGCTGTGGAGAGCAGCCTTCAGGCTAAGTCTTGAAGGAATGTAAAGCAGCTTGTTTTACCACACAATCTCTTGAATCACCAAATGAAAAGACACCACACAGGTATATATATCAAATATATATGTATTTATTAATAAACACTCTCTACTAATCTCTTTATGAGATTAGAAGTCAGGAACATATGTACAAGTCAAATGTTATCAAAATAAGTTTAGCACAATCGAATATCACAATCTTAGTTTGACTAGACCTAGGTCTAGGGCATCTAGAATCGAGGAACCCCCAAGAACCACCCCAGGTAGTTGTAGGAGACCCACAGGGGACGGACGCGGTGACCTGGCACCGGTGCGAGTCCTGTGCGAGTCTATGCGCTCAGACGCGATTGAAATTTCAATGTTAAAGGTCCCTTGCGTGTTCGAGGCGAACACACCGATCTGTCCTTTTACGAGTCGAAGGACGCGGTTACAGATAGAGTTGCAAGGGAGATGGACGCGCTGTGTCTAACACAGACGCGAACCTTGTGCGAGTCAGTGCAATGGAGATCTCAGTGTTACAGGCCCTTTGTGTGTTCGAGGCGAACACCGATCGGACTCAGTACGAGTCGAAGGATACAGTTCTAGATAGTGTTACAAAGGAGATGGACGCGGTGTGTCTAACACAGACGCGAACCCTGTACGAGTCAGCGCAATTGTCGCACTTAGGAAATTAGAGTTTTAGGACACTTCGAGGGAAGCTACAAGCAAGTCACTTACAGGGTAAGTAGTTCTAGGGCCCACACCCACAGGAGCACCGTAGTGCTGAAGTTACCTCACCCAGGGGAGCCGGGTGCATAGGTGTCCTTTGGTGTCGGTTCGCGGCGTCATTTTCAATGGGAGCCAGTGAAGACTTGCTGCTTGCGGCGACAGGAGAAGTGTCCGGAGGAATCCAAGCCTGGATTCGGAAGATGGAAGACCTGAAAGCAGAGGGGACAGTGTTCAAAGTCACTTGGCAGTGACTCGGGGCACGGAAGATGGATGCCCACCGTCGTCGCAAGATTCAGGTCGTTCGCGGGTGCCTTGACTCTTCAGCCACGAGGTCCAGGAGGCGTCGACGACGCCCAGGAGCTGGATTCGGCGTGTCCCACGATGTCTGCAGCTTACTGCGGTGTCGGCGACTCGATTGGAGCCAACAAGCCTTGGTAAAAGCAAGTCTCGGGGAAAGTGCGAAGAGGCAATGGCGCACACCAGCAAGGTCTGTGGGACTCACCCAGCGAGGGTAAGTCAGGGCAGGCCTGGAGCAACCAGGGGAGCCCTTTGGTTTCTTTAGAAAGTCTTCTGGGGACCCACAAGCCGGCTGGCAAGGGATCGCGAAGACGCCTCGGGAGGATTCGCTCACAGGGGCCCACGGTCACTCGGGACGTCGTAGGCCTCTGATCTTCGGAGGGATTCCTGCTGGAGGCTAGGACCACACGTGGTCCAAAGCACAAGTTCGTGGAATGTTGTGAAGGGGTTGCACTCGACAATAGTGCACAGTACCCAGGGGTCGCGGTTCCTCGTTACTCTTGGGGTCCACTGGCCTCAGCTTCGCTGGGGACTCACAATGGCCGTTGGGAAGTCAGGAAATCCACTTCTTGGGCTGCAGGGACTTCGGACTCCGGCGGGAGCGGCGTAGTTTGCGACCGTCGTTTGTAGTTTTTGGTGCCTGCCAAGCAGGGGAGTCACTCCTTGACTCCAAGGGAGATTCTTCAGTCTTCCAAAGGTAGTGGAACGTCGAAGGTCCGGGATTCGTCTTCAGAGCGTCGTCCAGGGAAATCTAGGGTGCAATGCACAGGTTCCCCTCTTATACTAAAAGAAAGGGAGGGACTAGCTCTATGACCCTACCTATGGGAGGGTGAGGGGAGTGGGTGGCTACACCCACTTCCCTTTGTCCAGTTTCGTGCCAGAGCAGGGGCAGGTAGCCCCTGAGCCGGTTTGAACTGGCATATGCACAGAGGAGCCTTCTGCTCCCCCAGTGCAGGACTTCAAAGCACTCTAAGAGTGCACCCACCCAGCCCCAATACACTAAACCCTGTCTGGAAGGTGGTCACACCCCCTTGGGACAGGATATCTATTGTTGGGCTTCCTCCACTGCGAGTGTTGGTCATCAGCAGGAGGGCAGCCCAGTGTCTGTGACTGGTGGCATCCATTTTGTGATGCCAGGGCTCTGCAGGATTCTACCGCGTTTCCACAGTAGGTACATGTCTATCCCTCTAGAAGGGTGGAATGCTACCCCCGCCGCCAGGACTGGCGGGGAGGTAGTATTCCAAGATGTTTGACACCAAACATGACATGTTTCGATGCAGCCATTCCAAAGTTAGCATTTTACCGCGAGGATATAATGCACTTAAAAGTATATGGTTTAACCGCATCCACAAACAGCACCAGAGAATGGACTCTGAGAGCTGCAGAGGGGCCCTGCTCAGGCAGAGGCACCCCCTCACATAGAAGGCCAAGCACCCTGCCCTCGGGATTGATAGGGCCTGCCTTAGGGGTGACTGATAGGTTTATATGTGTGTGTAGGAGAGATATTGGGGACCTATATCTCAGTGAGGGGTGCTAGCACTTCCTCACCCAGGCTGCAGTAGCAGGCCTGTGGTGTCAGATTTAGTCTGCTTCCCAGGGGTGGCATAATACATGCTTCAGCCCCTGGTAGGCCTGTGAAGTACCTATGCCCTTGGTACCTAAGGTACCATATACCAGGGACTCATAAGGTACCACAGTATCCAATCACTAGTGCACCTAGAGTGCACTCCAAATCGTTTAGAGAGAACAGAGAGGCTGGGGCCCTGATTAGCAGGGTCCCAGCCAGACTATAGCCAGAAACCAGTGTAAACATCAGAAAAAAAGTGGGGGCAACATAAGAGGCAGATCCTACTCTCCTACATGAACTACCTATAACGGCTGAATTTCTCTGGTTTTGTACGAGTGAAATGTCCAACTAACTATAACGTCCCTGAAACCTGTGGTTTTTCAGTGAATTTCTAAGGTTTTAAATGCTAATTTCGAACTATAACGTCCCTGAAACCTATGGTTTTTCAGTGAATATATATATATTCACTGAAAAAACCACAAAACTCATATGTTTCAGGGACGTTATAGTTAGAAATTAGCATTTAAAAGTGTGTGAGTGTCTGTATAGATATGTGAGTGCATATGATAGTGCTGTATTGATGGTTGACTGCATGTATGTGTGACTGTATGGGTGAATGAGTGGATGTGTGTGTAGACCTAGGAATTAGTGAGTGGGTTTGTACTAACTAGTATTGGTGTGTCTATGGTTTCGAAAATGGTAGTCTGTATTTTAGAGTGGGTGTATCAAAGGTTATATTAGGGTATGAGGAGGTGCATCAGATTATCACGTGGATGATGTCATCAGTGATGTCATTTGAGATGTCATCAGTGATGTCATCAGTGATGTCATCAGTGATGTCACTGACCATGTCATGAATGATGTAATATGTGACGTCATCAGCAGTGCATTGCGGGGCGCGAGTTATAGTTAGCTGAACTAACTATAACGGCCGAATTTCTCTGGTTTTGTACGAGTGAAATGTCCAACTAACTATAAAGTCCCTGAAACCTGTGGTTTTTTCAGTGAATTTCAAGGTTTTTTAAATGCTAATTTCTAACTATAACGTCCCTGAAACCTATGGTTTTTCAGTGAATTTCAAAGGTTTTTAAATGCTAATTTCTAACTATAACGTCCCTGAAACCTGTGGTTATTTCAGTGAATTTCAAAGGTTTTTTAAATGCTAATTTCTAACTATGCCTACAAAGGTAGGACATGTGCAGAAAGAGGAAGAAAGGCGCAGAAAGAAGCAAGAGAAATGCAGAAAGAGGCAACAGAAGTCCAGAAAGTCGAAGAAAGGTGCAGAAAGAAGCAAGAGATGTGCACCAAGAACCAACAGAGGAGCAGAAAGAGGCCTTGTTGCAAAGTCATCCTGTGCCCCCAACTTTTTGCTGACTGGTACTGGTGGTAACTGACTCTGACTAACCAGGCCCGGAGCCAGTGCTATGCTGAAAGACACTTAGAATACAGTGAAAACACCTACATACACTAGGGTACTCTATGGTTTGGGGTACCCCTGTGATTGGCATGACCTCCCCTGTATGGCCCTAGTACATAATAGGGCAGGGGGATTAAAACTACCTCTAACTAAGAGGTGCAGAAGGAGGCAAGAGAAGTACAGAAAAAAGCAACACAGGTGCCGAAAGAGGCAAGAGAGGTGCAGCAAAAAGCAAGTGAAGTGCAGAAAGAGGCAGGAAAGGTACAGAAAGACGGAAGACGAGTGCAGAAAGAGATAACAGGGGTGCAGAAAGAATGAAATGAGGTGGAGAAAGAGACAACAGACGTGCAGAAAGAGGGAAGAGAGGTGCAGAAAAAGCCAAGAAAAGTGCAGAAAGAGGCAAAAGAGGTACATAAAGAGACAACAGCGGTGCAGAAAGAAGCAAGACAGGTGCAGAAAGAAGCATTGAAAGTTCAGAATGAAGCAACAGGGGTGCAAAAAGAGGCAAGAGAAGTGCAGAAACAGGCAAGAGAAGTGCACAAAGAGGCAAGAGAATTGCTGAAAGAAGCAACAGAGGTGTAGAAAGAAGCAAGAAAAGTGCAGAAAGAGGCAAGTGAGATGCAAAAACAGGCAGGAAAGGTACAGAAAGAGGGAAGACGAGTGCATAAAGAGAAAACAGGGGTGCAGAAAGAAGCAAATGAGGTGCAGAAAGAGGCAACAGACGTGCAGAAAGAGGGAAGAGAGGTGCAGAAAAAGGCAGGAAAAGTGCAGAAAGAGGCAAAAGAGGTACATAAAGAGACAACAGGGGTGCAGAAAGAAGCAAGACAGGTGCAGAAAGAAGCATGGAAAGTGCAGAATGAAGCAACAGGGGTGCAGAAAGAAGCATGGAAAGTGCAGAATGAAGCAACAGGGGTGCAGAAAGAGGCAAGAGAAGTGTAGAAAGGAGCAAGTGAGGTGCAGAAAGAGCCAACAGAGGTGCAAAAAGAGGCAAGAGAGGTGCAGAAACAGGCAAGAGAAGTGCAGAAAGAGGCAAGAGAATTGCTGATAGAAGCAACAGAGGTGTAGAAAGAAGCAAGAAAAGTGCAGAAAGAAGCAAGTGAGATACAAAAACAGGCAGGAAAGGTACAGAAAGAGGGAAGACAAGTGCAGAAAGAGACAACAGGGGTGCAGAAAGTAGCAAATGATGTGCAGAAAGAGGCAACAGACTTGCAGAAAGAGGGAAGAGAGGTGCAGAAAAAGGCAAAAAAAAGTGCAGAAAGAGGCAAAAGAGGAACATAAGGAGACAACAGGGGTGCAGAAAGAAGCAAGACAGGTGCAGAAAGAAGCATGGAAAGTACAGAATGAAGCAACAGGGGTGCAGAAAGAGGCAAGAGAAGTGTAGAAAGGAGCAAGTGAGGTGCAGAAAGAGCCAACAGAGGTGCAAAAAGAGGCAAGAGAGGTGCAGAAACAGGCAAGAGAAGTGCACAAAGAGGCAAGAGAATTGCTGAAAGAAGCAACAGGGGTGTAGAAAGAAGCAAGAAAAGTGCAGAAAGAGGCAAGTGAGATGCAAAAACAGGCAGGAAAGGTACAGAAAGAGCGAAGACGAGTGCAGAAAAGGACAACAGGGGTGCAGAAAGAAGCAAATGAGGTGCAGAAAGAGGCAACAGACGTGCAGAAAGAGGGAAGAGAGGTGCAGAAAAACGCAAGAAATGTGCAGAAAGAGGTAAAAGAGGTACATAAAGAGACAACAGAGGTGCAGAAATAAGCAAAACGGGTGCAGAAAGAAGCATGGAAAGTGCAGAATGAAGCAACAGGGGTGCAGAAAGAAGCAAGACAGGTGCAGAAAGAAGCATGGAAAGTGCAGAATGAAGCAACAGGGGTGCAGAAAGAGGCAAGAGAAGTGCAGAAACAGGCAAGAGAAGTGCACAAAGAGGCAATAGAATTGCTGAAAGAAGCAACCGAGGTGTAGAAAGAAGCAAGAAAAGTGCAGAAAGAGGCAAGTGAGATGCAAAAGCAGGCAGGAAAGGAACAGAAAGAGGGAAGACAAGTGCAGAAAGAGACAACAGGGGTGCAGAAAGAAGCAAATGAGGTGCAGAAAGAGGCAACAGACGTGCAGAAAGAGGGAAGAGAACTGCAGAAAAAGGCAAGAAAAGTGCAGGAAGAGGCAAAAGAGGTACATAAAGAGACAACACGGGTGCAAAAAGAAGCAAGACAGGTGCAGAAAGAAGCATGGAAAGTGCAGAATGAAGCAACAGGGGTGCAGAAAGAGGCAAGAGACGTGCAGAAACAGGCAAGAGAAGTGCACATAGAGGCAAGAGAATTGCTGAAAGAAGCAACAGAGATGCAGAAAGAAGCAAGAAAAGTGCAGAAAGAAGCAAGTGAGATACAAAAACAGGCAGGAAAGGTACAGAAAGAGGGAAGACGAGTGGAGAAAGAGACAACAGGGGTGCAGAAAGAAGCAAATGAGGTGCAGAAAGAGGCAACAGACGTGCAGAAAGAGACTAGAGAGGTGCAGAAAAAGGCAAGAAAAGTGCAGAAAGAGGCAAAAGAAGTGCACAAAGAGGCAAGAGAATTGCTGAAAGAAGCAACCGAGGTGTAGAAAGAAGCAAGAAAAGTGCAGAAAGAGGCAAGTAAGGTACAGATAGAAGCAAGAGCAGTGCAGAAAGATCCAACAGAGGTGCAGAAAGAGGGAAGAGGGGTGGAGAGAGAGGCAAGAGGGGTGCAGAAAAAGGTAGGAGGGGTGCACAAAGAGGCAAGAGAGGTACAGAAAGAGGCAGGAGGGTGCAGAAAGAAGCAAGACAGGTGCAGAAAAAAGCATGGAAAGTGCAGAACGAAGCAACAGGGGTGCAGAAAGAGGCAAGAGAAGTGCAGAAACAGGCAAGAGAAGTGCACAAAGAGGCAAGAGAATTGCTGAAATAAGCAACAGGGGTGTAGAAAGAAGCAAGAAAAGTGCAGAAAGAGGCAAGTGAGATGCAAAAACAGGCAGGAAAGGTACAGAAAGAGGGAAGACAAGTGCAGAAAGAGACAACAGGGGTGCAGAAAGTAGCAAATGATGTGCAGAAAGAGGCAACAGACTTGCAGAAAGAGGGAAGAGAGGTGCAGAAAAAGGCAAAAAAAGTGCAGAAAGAGGCAAAAGAGGAACATAAGGAGACAACAGGGGTGCAGAAAGAAGCAAGACAGGTGCAGAAAGAAGCATGGAAAGTACAGAATGAAGCAACAGGGGTGCAGAAAGAGGCAAGAGAAGTGTAGAAAGGAGCAAGTGAGGTGCAGAAAGAGCCAACAGAGGTGCAAAAAGTGGCAAGAGAGGTGCAGAAACAGGCAAGAGAAGTGCACAAAGAGGCAAGAGAATTGCTGAAAGAAGCAACAGGGGTGTAGAAAGAAGCAAGAAAAGTGCAGAAAGAGGCAAGTGAGATGCAAAAACAGGCAGGAAAGGTACAGAAAGAGCGAAGACGAGTGCAGAAAAGGACAACAGGGGTGCAGAAAGAAGCAAATGAGGTGCAGAAAGAGGCAACAGACGTGCAGAAAGAGGGAAGAGAGGTGCAGAAAAACGCAAGAAATGTGCAGAAAGAGGCAAAAGAGGTACATAAAGAGACAACAGAGGTGCAGAAATAAGCAAAACGGGTGCAGAAAGAAGCATGGAAAGTGCAGAATGAAGCAACAGGGGTGCAGAAAGAAGCAAGACAGGTGCAGAAAGAAGCATGGAAAGTGCAGAATGAAGCAACAGGGGTGCAGAAAGAGGCAAGAGAGGTGCAGAAACAGGCAAGAGAAGTGCACAAAGAGGCAAGAGAATTGCTGAAAGAAGCAACAGAGGTGTAGAAAGAAGCAAGAAAAGTGCAGAAAGAGGCAAGTGAGATGCAAAAACAGGCAGGAAAGGTACAGAAAAAGGGAAGACGAGTGCAGAAAGAGACAACAGGCAGGAAACAGAAAGAAGCAAATGAGGTGCAGAAAGAGGCAACAGACTGCAGAAAGAGGGAAGAGAGGTGCAGAAAAAGATAAGAAAAGTACAGAAAGAGGCAAAAGAGGTACATAAAGAGACAACAGGGGTGCAGAAAGAAGCAAGACAGGTGCAGAAAGAAGCATGGAAAGTGCAGAATGAAGCAACAGGGGTGCAGAAAGAGGCAAGAGAAGTGCAGAAACAGGCAAGAGAAGTGCACAAAGAGGCAAGGGAATTGCTGAAAGAAGCAACAGAGGTGTAGAAAGAAGCAAGAAAAGTGCAGAAAGAAGCAAGTGAGATACAAAAACAGGCAGGAAAGGTACAGGAAGAGGGAAGACGAGTGCAGAAAGAGACAACAGGGGTGCAGAAAGAAGCAAATGAGGTGCAGAAAGAGGCAACAAACGAGCAGAAAGACGGAAGAGAGGTGCAGAAAAAGGCAAGAAAAGTGCAGAAAGAGGCAAAAGAGGTACATAAAGAGACAACAGGGGTGCAGAAAGAAGCAAGACAGGTGCAGAAAGAAGCATGGAAAGCGCAGAATGAAGCAACAGGGGTGCAGAAAGAGGCAAGAGAAGTGCACAAAGAGGCAAGAGAATTAATGAAAGAAGCAACAGAGGTGTAGAAAAAAGCAAGAAAAGTGCAGAAAGAAGCAAGTGAGATACAAAAACAGGCAGGAAAGGTACAGGAAGAGGGAAGACGAGTGCAGAAAGAGACAACAGGGGTGCAGAAAGAAGCAAATGAGGTGCAGAAAGAGGCAACAAACGAGCAGAAAGACGGAAGAGAGGTGCAGAAAAAGGCAAGAAAAGTGCAGAAAGAGGCAAAAGAGGTACATAAGGAGACAACAGGGGTGCAGAAGGAAGCAAGACAGGTGCAGAAAGAAGCATGGAAAGTGCAGAATGAAGCAACAGGGGTGCAGAAAGAGGCAAGAGAAGTGTAGAAAGGAGCAAGTGAGGTGCAGAAAGAGCCAACAGAGGTGCAAAAAGAGGCAAGAGACGTGCAGAAACAGGCAAGAGAAGTGCACAAAGAGGCAAGAGAATTGCTGAAAGAAGCAACAGGGGTGTAGAAAGAAGCAAGAAAAGTGCAGAAAGAGGCAACTGAGATGCAAAAACAGGCAGGAAAGGTACAGAAAGAGGGAAGACGAGTGCAGAAAGAGACAACAGGGGTGCAGAAAGAAGCAAATGAGGTGCAGAAACAGGCAACAAACGAGCAGAAAGACGGAAGAGAGGTGCAGAAAAAGGCAAGAAAAGTGCAGAAAGAGGCAAAAGAGGTACATAAAGAGACAACAGGGGTGCAGAAAGAAGCAAGACAGGTGCAGAAAGAAGCATGGAAAGCGCAGAATGAAGCAACAGGGGTGCAGAAAGAGGCAAGAGAAGTGCACAAAGAGGCAAGAGAATTAATGAAAGAAGCAACAGAGGTGTAGAAAGAAGCAAGAAAAGTGCAGAAAGAAGCAAGTGAGATACAAAAACAGGCAGGAAAGGTACAGAAAGAGGGAAGACGAGTGCAGAAAGAGACAACAGGGGTGCAGAAAGAAGCAAATGAGGTGCAGAAAGAGGCAACAGACGTGCCGAAAGAGGGAAGAGAGGTGCAGAAAAAGGCAAGAAAAGTGCAGAAAGAGGCAAAAGAGGTACATAAGGAGACAACAGGGGTGCAGAAGGAAGCAAGACAGGTGCAGAAAGAAGCATGGAAAGTGCAGAATGAAGCAACAGGGGTGCAGAAAGAGGCAAGAGAAGTGTAGAAAGGAGCAAGTGTGGTGCAGAAAGAGCCAACAGAGGTGCAAAAAGAGGCAAGAGAGGTGCAGAAACAGGCAAGAGAAGTGCACAAAGAGGCAAGAGAATTGCTGAAAGAAGCAACAGGGGTGTAGAAAGAAGCAATAGGGGTGTAGAAAGAAGCAATAGAGGTGCAGAAAGAGGCAAGTGAGATGCAAAAACATGCAGGAAAGGTACAGAAATAGGGAAGACGAGTGCAGAAAGAGACAACAGGGGTGCAGAAAGAAGCAAATGAGGTGCAGAAAGAAGCATGGAAAGTGCAGAATGAAGCAACAGGGGTGCAGAAAGAGGCAAGAGAAGTGTAGAAAGGAGCAAGTGAGGTGCAGAAAGAGCCAACAGAGGTGCAAAAAGAGGCAAGAGAGGTGCAGAAACAGGCAAGAGAAGTGCACAAAGAGGCAAGAGAATTGCTGAAAGAAGCAACAGACGTGCAGAAAGGGCGAAGAGAGGTGCTGAAAAAGGCTAGAAAAGTGCAGAAAGAGGAAAAAGAGGTACATAAAGAGACAACAGATGTCAAGGCTTAACACCAAGTGAATTGCGCAGGAGCAGACCGACGCTAAATCCCAACTCCCCTATTCACTTTCCCAGCCAAACACCTTCAAAAAGTACTTGGGCTGAGGAAACCAAAAGGGGGAAGGGGTAAAAGAAGGGACAGCTACACTTCTTCCAGGTTCTCTTCGTTGCTTCTTATTATAGTGAACTGCAAGAAAACCCAATATTTCACTGTCTTTTTCTAAACACTCTGGTAATTACTACAATGCCTTAATAACTCTAATTATCCTCTAATGTGCTTAGCTTGTGTATTCGTAGCTATTGCCTCTTCTATTCATGTGGATAATATGTAAATCTTCTTTAGTGTAAACTCTTTTCTTTCTTCTTACAGGGATGCTTCAAGAAGAAGGTGCAGCAACGCTTCCAGTCAGCAGGTGGAGCTGTTGGTAAGTATAAGCTAATGCACTTTTTCACCTTAAGACTTAGCGTAATGAATTAACCTGCCACAGATTCTATATTTCATTTTTTAAAGTAAATGACACATGAGGTTGTGAAATGCCTTCGGAATACTAGTCTGCTCTCCAACTGACTAACGAAACGTGTAGTCAGGAGAAATGCAATTCAGGAAGGAGTTTTTTAACACGAACATGTACATAGGAATACGAGCTCCAAATTGTTATTTTGGTTCAAAATGGATTTCACCCTCGGGCAAGTCTAGGCATCTGTTGCCTTATGTAAATGAGTCTATGACAACCAGTAACTGCGTTAACAAGCGCAGCGAGAACTCCACATGTAAATGCCTAAATTCTCAAGAGTCACACGAGTTCAAACAAAACCTGTGAGACTAGAAACGCTCTCACTTCAACTCCGATATTTTTACAGATCGATGTGCTAATATTCAGTAATGAATTTAGTCATCCAATAAACTATGACGTCTTAAACAAGACTCTCCAAGTTTGCAGTTCAAACAACCTGCTTACTAAATACAGCACTACCATATAATTACTTCTAACGCGTAGCAACAATAATTTTGCGACAAACAAGTGACGGGCACTAACTTATCTAGCTAACGCGCCGCAAGCTCAATGAAAGACTTCCATTACCTTCCAAATCCTCAGGTGAAGTGCGAGGATTCTAATGCCACAGCTGTCAAAATGCTATCTCTGCCTTCAGTCTCAGGAATCACTAGAACGCTAAGTGGGACCTTTCCCTGTCCTTCTGGCGGCCATCTTAGGGTTCTTCCAGGAGTGGAATCTGAACCTGGCTATGCCATTTCTGACCCTGCGTAATGCTTGATGTCTGACTATATTGACTGACAACCTCTCTTTTGGGGAATCTGGTTGAGTTCCGACAACAGGGGTGCAGAAAGAAGCAAGACAGGTGCAGAAAGAAGCATGGAAAGTGCAGAATGAAGCAACAGGGGTGCAGAAAGAGGCAAAAGAAGTGCAGAAACAGGCAAGAGAAGTGCACAAAGAGGCACGAGAATTGCTGAAAGAAGCAACTGAGGTGTAGAAAGAAGCAAGAAAAGTGCACAAAGAGGCAAGTGAGATGCAAAAACAGGCAGGAAAGGTACAGAAAGAGGGAAGACGAGTGCAGAAAGAGACAACAGGGGAGCAGAAAGAAGCAAATGAGATGCAGAAAGAGGCAACAGACTGCAGAAAGAGGGAAGAGAGGTTCAGAAAAAGGCAAGAAAAGTGCAGAAAGAGGCAAAAGAGGTACATAAAGAGACAACGGGGGTGCAGAAAGAAGCAAGACAGGTGCAGAAAGAAGCATGGAAAGTGCGGAATGAAGCAACAGGGGTGCAGAAAGAGGCAAGAGAAGTGTAAAAAGGAGCAAGTGACGTGCAGAAAGAGCCAACAGAGGTGCAAAAAGAGGCAAGAGAGGTGCAGAAACAGGCAAGAGAAGTGCACAAAGAGGCAAGAGAATTGCTGAAAGAAGCAACAGAGGTGTAGAAAGAAGCAAGAACAGTGCAGAAAGAGGCAAGTGAGATGCAAAAACAGGCAGGAAAGGTACAGAAAGAGGGAAGACGAATGCAGAAAGACAACAGAGGTGCAGAAAGAAGCAAATGACGTGCAGAAAGAGGCAAAAGACGTGCAGAAAGAGGGAAGAGAGGTGCAGAAAAAGGCAAGAAAAGTGCAGAAAGAGGCAAAAGAGGTACATAAAGAGACAACAGGGGTGCAGAAAGATGCAAGACAGGTGCAGAAGAAGCATGGAAAGTGCAGAATGAAGCAACAGGGGTGCAGAAAGAGGCAAGAGAAGTGTAGAAAGGAGCAAGTGAGGTGCAGAAAGAGCCAACAGAGGTGCAAAAAGAGGCAAGAGAGGTGCAGAAACAGGCAAGAGAAGTGCATAAAGAGGCAAGAGAATTGCTGAAAGAAGCAACAGAGTGTAAGGAAGTGGGTTTCTGTTGCAGTAACCCCCCCCCCCACTTTTTGCCAGACCACTGACACACTTTGACTTGATGTGCCCTGGGTCCCTGCCAATCAGGTTCCCAGGGCCTGTGTTCTTTCCCAAAACTGTACCCAATTGGCATCTCTGGCCACAGGTCAGCCCCTGGTAAATGGTACCACAGGTACCCAGGGCACTGTGACCAGGGAAGACCTCTAAGGGCTGCAGCACTTATTGTGCCACACTTAGAGGCCCTGTACCTTTACACACACACTGCCTCTGCAGGCTGCGTGTTTTGGTGCAGAACAAAGTGAAGAGTCGACATGGCACACACCTCTGTGTGCCATGCCTACAATCCACTGCCCTGGCATAGGTCAGCCACCCCTCTAGCTGGGTGCACTATACCAGTGGTGAGGGTACAGGTGCATGAGCCCTGTACCCCTACAGTGTCTAAGTCCATTTTGAGACATTGTAAGTGCAGTGCTGCCATTAAGAGTATATGGTGCTGGGAGTTTGTCATTACGAACTCCACAGCACCATAATGGCTGCACTAAAAACTGGGAAGTTTGGTATCAAACGTCTCAGCACATTAAACCCACACTGATGCCAGTGTGGGATTTAATGAAAAATGCACACAGAGGGCATCTTAGAAGATGCCCTCTGAAACCTAACCCACCTCTAGTGTCCAGGCTGAGTGGCTGCTTCAGCTGCCACCACCAGGCATGTTTCTGGACCCCTGGGTCGAGGCCTGCTGCTCTCGGGGCCTGAAACAATGCACATCCTGGGACGAGGTGCCAAGCCTCCTCCCCCAGGATGGGCAGGGTTCACGAAGGAGAAGCTTCAAAGGCATGCCGCCTTTGTGAGCCTCTCCAGACCATTTCCTGCTTTCAGCAACTGGTTCTACCCCCCACTTTGGGCGAGAGAACCGGCGGGAAAAACAAGTGAGGAATGGAGGTGTGCCCACCTCTGCCAACTCCACCCCTCAGGTGGGGAGGCGAGGTGAAGCACAACCTCGAGTCCCCGCCATCTTGAGGATGGGGGACCCAGCCAACCAGGGACAGGCTCCTGCCCCCTCCCACTGGAGAGTGGCAGAATAGGGGTGTACCCACCCCAGGGAGGGACCCATTGGTCCCTGCCCTTTACCTACCTGTAACGCCCTAAATCTAGTATTTGGGGGCACCCTGAACCTTACTTCCTCAGATCCAGCTTACCTACAAGAAGAAAAGAAGGACGAAGAGCCGTGCAGAGCTAACAAGAGGACGACGCCCACTGACTTGGCCCCAGCCCTACAGGCCTGTCTCCCCTCGAGCCTGCTACTGCGAAATCCCGGCGTGTCCAGCAGCCAGCAACCTCACAAACCCCGGAGGACCTGCCTGCCTTCACTTCCAAGACTGTTTCTCCCGTGAACACCGGACATGTTTAAACTGCAGCTTCTGGCTCCGGCCGGATCACCGCGAATCCAGCCCACTCTGCACCCGCCGAACCCGGCCCGAGCTCGAGTGGAAAAACACCACGAGGAGGTCACCCGGAGATCCTGACCCGAGATCCGGTGACTCCTGACCTGCCTCAAGCCTCCAATCGATGCCTGCAGCCTCAATTCAGAGGATCCCCTCTACCGCGACCAGAGCAGGTAAGACTTTCCGACGTCCCAAAGCACCCCTGCACCCGGCGCCCCACGGCCTTGTGTGCCCAAACCAACGGTGCCTAACCAACCCAAGAAATCCCAACTTACCCCTCGAAGTGGTGGTCGCACCCAGAAGATCCTCGTCCCCGAGCCTGCAGTGCTTCTTCGAACCGGAGGTTCTCCATAGAAAACAACAGGGCGTCCGACGCCAAAACAGCACTCTGCACCCGGCCGCCCCAGTGCCGCTGAGGGTGCACTTTTTGTGCCAACTTGTTTACCCATTTGCCCTGACCTAAACCCTAGGAGCTTTGCTCCCACAACCCAGTGGCCTGCTTGCCAGCAGCCACCAACCGAAGACCCCCTATCCTCCATAGGATAACATTGGGCCTCAACACTCTGCACCCGGCCGCCCTAGTGCCGCTGAGGGTGCAACAACAGTGCATCACTGACCCTGGGGGAACCCTTGTTCTAACCCCAGAACCTTAACTTACACAGTCGTTTCATTACCTGCAAACCAATAACCTGTTTTCCTCCATAGGATAACATTGACAATTTTTCTTCCAAAAAACGACTTAAGTGTGGAGTTTTGAAAACTAAAGATATTCTTTAAAAATCGTACAAATAACCAAAACTTGTTTTCCCACCTGTTTGCAGGAAATGTCCCAGTGCTGAATCTAGGTATCCAGCACTGAGTTAGAAAAAGTAACGTAAAAGTAACTTACCTGCAATTTACTGAAAAAGCCTATTCATTTCAATGTACTGCTCCAAAAAGTTTCTAAGTGTGGAGTTTTGAAATGTGAAAATATTCTTTAAAAATCGCACGAATAACAAAAACGCATTTACCCACCTGTTTCCAGGAAATGTCCCAGTGCTGAATCTAGGCATCCAGCACTGAGTTAGAAAAAGTAACGTAAAAGTAACTTACCTGCAAATTACTGAAAAAGCCTATTCATTCCAATGTACTGTATTTGCTAAGTGTTGCATACTACTGCTCCCCTGTAAATCAAACCAAGTACAATTTCTATTGCATTTTTCAACTGTTCTATATCCAGTAACTTATTACTGAAAAGTATTTAATACTTACCTGTGCCAGGCTTGCTTGGTTCTAAAAATAAACAACAGTATATTTTTTATACAATAACAATTGGCCTAGAGTTCAGTTCTTGAGTGTGTGAATTCATTTGCTGACTGAGTGTGTACATCAAATGCTTAACACTGTCCTCTGATACTGCCTTACTGCTCGACCAAGCTACCACTATTAGAGAGTAAGGTTCTATCTAACTTTAACCTCTGCCTACCTTTGGGGACTCTTGGACTCTATACACACTGTACCTCACTTTGGTGCAGTATATATAGAGCCAGTTTCTTACACAGAGGTGTAGAAAGAAGCAAGAAAAGTGCAGAAAGAGGCACGTGAGATGCAAAAACAGGCAGGAAAGGTACAGAAAGATGGCAGACGAGTGCAGAAAGAGACAACAGGGGTGCAGAAAGAAGCAAATGAGGTGCAGAAAGAGGCAACAGACGTGCAGAAAGAGGGAAGAGAGGTACATAAAGAGATAACAGGGGTTCAGAAAGAAGCAAGACAGGTGCAGAAAGAAGCATGGAAAGTGCAGAATGAAGCAACAGGGGTGAAGAAAGAAGCAAGAAAAGTGCAGAAAGAGGCATGTGAGATGCAAAAAGAGGCAAGAGAGGTGCAGAAACAGGCAAGAGAAGTGCACAAAGAGGCAAGAGATTTGCTGAAAGAAGCAACAGAGGTGTAGAAAGAAGCAAGAAAAGTGCAGAAAGAGGCAAGTGAGATGCAAAAACAGGGAGGAAAGGTACAGAAAGAGGGAAGACGAGTGCAGAAAGAGACAACAGAGGTGCAGAAAGAAGCAAATGAGGGAAGAGGGGTGCAGAAAGTACAAGAGATTTGCAGAATGAGGTCAAGAGAAGTGCAGAAAAAGAAAAAAACGTGCAGAAAGAAGCAACAGAAATGCAGAAAGAGGCAAGAGAGGCGCAGAGGGAAGCAAGAATGGCTTGCACACCATTAGTACCAATTTAGCACCCACATTTAGCAATAAGTAACAGGTGACCATTCTAGGTTTGCAAAGGGCCTTCCACCACGCTGTAACACTTGTCGCTGCATTTTTGGTAACGTTGGACCCGTTTCAGCTAGAAACAAGGCTTTTTTTGTTCAAATCTGCAGATTAGGGTGCAGATGATGAATTATGTGGCTAATGCCGAAAATGTATAAATGTGCGAAAGTCGGTGCAGCCAAACAGTCACATAATTCCAGTGGCCCTGCTCATACCTCTGACTAGGTCCACAAGTGCTCCTCAGTGATTCCATTTTTTTTGTCTCACCGAGTTCATAGATTGAGCTTCTATGGAAACGAGGAAGACTAAACCTGACGTTACCACTCCACAACACAGACTACCATACCACATAATTACTCTCCATAACACATAATCCCACTCTACATAATTCCTATACACTAAATACCACATACTTTCTATCCACATAATTTCACTGCACAACATACCACATAATTCCACTACACACAACGTACATCCACTCCACTCCAAAAAACGTTAGTAAAAAACTTTTGCATTTACAACGCCAATAGCTCTAATTCTCACAAATGCGAAACCTATTACATTGCAAACACTTTTTTAACTAGTAGTCGAATTTGCAGAGTGGTGGAGAAAGGGTGCTGGGCCTACGACCAGCGCTCAGGAATTCCGGTGCGTAGGGCTTACAGGAGGTACCAGTAGGGCTTCTTGGCCCCCAAAGTCCCTCAGGAGTAAATTGGACTTCATCCCCCATCCCGTAGTCTGCCAGGCGGCTCGTTTGCAGAATGGTGGAGAAAGGGGGGCATGGCCTCCGAAGACGTCTTAGCAATCCCACTGTGCAGGACTTACTGGAGGTAACAAGAGGGGTAGTTGGCCCCCGGGGCCAACTACCCCTCCTATTACCTCCAATAAGTCCCACACAGCAGCATTGCTAAGTTCGAAGAGCAGGCCACGCCCCCTCTTCACACCACTCTACAAACGCGCTCCCTGGCGTGCTCTTGGATGGGGATTGAAGTCCCCTTCGCTGCTGGGGGTCCTTTAGCGGCCAACTAGCCTACCTCTTACCTCCAGTAAGTCCCACACAGTGGGATTGCTGAGAGGTGGACAAAGGCCACGCCCCTTTCTCCACCACTCTGCAAGCGCGCCCCTGGCGCGTTCTAAGTTGGGGGATTAAGTCCCTTGAATACTGAGGGTCCCTGGGGGCCAACTAGCCCACCAGGTACCTCCAGTAAGCACCACACAGCTGGATTGCAGAGAGGTGGTCCGAGGCCACGCTCCCTTTTTACACCATGCTGCAAACGCAGCTTCTGGCTAGCTTATTTTTTGAAAGGGGGGCTGCGTGGCCCCCCTTCCCTGGGCCACTTTTGGCCCCGGGGACCCCATCTCCCGGGGCCTGGCAGCCTTGTTTTTCTTTTTTTTTTACTATGCGGAGGGGACCGTGTGGCCCCCCTCCTCAGGCCAATCATGGCCCGGGGACCCCATCCCCGGGGCCTGGCCTCTTTGTTGGGGACCGTGGGGAGCCCCAATGCCCCCACGGTCCCGTCGGCTCCCGCCTCCTGCGGGAGCCGGCACTGCTGGGCAAGGGGGCTGCTGACATGCAGCTCCCCTTGCCCTAGCAATCCTGCTTGCTTTATTAAAGCGAGAGCAGGATTTCCTGCTCTCGCTTCAATGAAGCAAAGCATAGTTTGCTATGGCAGGGCGGGAGCCGTGCTCCCGCCCTGCCATAGCAAGCGGCAATGTCCCGGGGTGGGCACCCGGGACATTGCAGGAAGCCGGCCCTGGGGGTGGCGGGCCCCAGGGCCATCAAGGACTCCAGGAGGGGGCCGCGTGGCCCCCTCCCTACGAGTGCAAAGCCCCGGGGAGGTGGTGGTCCCCGGGGCGTGTGGGGGGGCTCGAGCCCCCCACACAGGTTATTTTAAAAAGAAATAGAGCCCGGGGAGGTGGCGGTCCCCGGGGCTGCGACGGGGGGGGCCGCGTGCCCCCCGCGAATAAATTATCAAGCCCCGGGGAGGTGGCGGTCCCCGGGGCTGCGGGGGACCCCGCGGGCCCCCGCTACGTAAATAAATTGCCCCCGGGACTTGGCCCACCCGGAGGCTGAAGCTATAGCGCGGGAGACCGCGCTTCGTTTCTAAAATTTTCGTACGGATTTGCGCACCTGGCGCGACCCCGCCCAATTCTTTTTTAAATCCTTTTTTTGGCTCAGGGGGTCCCAAAGGCCCTGGGGGTCCCTGTGGGACCCCCTGAGCAGGCCTGGGGGGTCAGGGTGTTTTTACCCTGCCCCCTTTTCTTGTTTTTTTATCTTTCGCTTACCTTTTTCTTTCTCCCTCGGTCCGAGGCACAAGATGGCTGCCAACACTTCCTGGTTTGAAGTGTTGGCAGGCAATCAGAGGCAAGCTTGTGCGGAGAAGTGTGGTTAGGCTCCGCCCAGATATCGAAAGTTTTCTTTTTTTTAATTTCTCAGGAACTATTGAATGGATTTACACCATTTAAAAAAAGGGCTCTTTCTGAACCAAGACCTACCTTTTTGCCAAATTTGGTGTAATTCCGTTCAGCAGTTCGGGCTGTAGCTTTATCTAAAGTTTCCTATGGAAATTAACATGGGGAAAACGCGTTTTGGGACCCCCCTTTTTTCTCGGCCCCCGCTTGTTGAATCACCCCGAAACTTTCAAGACAGGAGCTGACCGGAGCGGGCCACTAGTTTTGAAAATTTTGCGAAGATTCGTCAACCGGCGCCACAGTTATGGGAAAAGAAAAAATGCTTTTTGAATAGAAACGAGGTCCTAACTATAACTACCTACTGGCGACCGCCAGAAGGTAATATATATATATATATGTATAAAATTCTTTGTCACTTGAGATGTAATCAGTGATGTCACTGACCATGTCATGAGTGATGTAATATGTGACGTCATCAGCAGTGCATTGCGGGGGCGCGAGTTATAGTTAGCCAACTAACTGTAACGGGTGAATTTATCTGGTTTTGTACGAGTGAAATATCCAACTAACTATAACGTCCCTGAAACCTGTGGTTTTTACAGTGAATTTCTAAGGCTTTTTTAAATGCTAATTTCTAACTATAACGTCCCTGAAACCTGTGGTTTTTTCAGTGAATTTCTAAGGTTTTTTAAATGCTAATTTCTAACTATAACGTTTGCAGAGAGGTGGAGAAAGGAGGCTGGGCCTCCGACCAGCGCTCAGGAATTCTGCAGCGTAGGACTTACAGAAGGTACCAGGAGGGCTTACTGGCCCCCAAAGTCCCTCAGGAGTAAAGTGGACTTTATCCCCCAACCAGTACTGTGCCAGGAGGCGCGTTTGCAGAGTGGTGGAGAAAGGGGGCCGTGGCCTCCGAAGACCTCTTAGCAATCCCACTGTGTGGGACTTACTGGAGGTAACAGGAGGGATAGTTGGCCCCCAAAGACAACCTTGGGGGCCAACTACTCCTCCTATTACCTCCAGTAAGTCCCACACAGCAGAATTGGTAAGTTCTCATAGCAGGCCACGTCCCCTTTGCCCACCACTCTGCAAACACGCTCCCTGGTGCGCTCTCGGATGGGGATTAAAGTCCCCTTCGCAGCTGGGGGTCCCTAGGGGCCAACTAGCCTACCAGATACCTCCAGTATGCCCCAGATAGTGGGATTGCCAACATGCAGCTCCCTTTGCCCAAAAGCAATTCTTCTTTGCTTCATGGAAGCAAGAGAAGGTTTCCTGCTCTCGCTTACACTAAGCAAAGCAGTGTTTGCTATGACAGAGCGGGAGCAGTGCTCCCGCCCTGCCATAGCAAACTGCAATGTCCCGAGGGTAGGCACCCTGGGACATTGCTGGAGCCAGCCCTGGGGGGTGGAGGTCCCCAGGGCCATGAAGGGCTCCTGGAGGAGGGCCTCGCGGCCCCCCTCCCAACATGTATGTAGCCCCAGGGAAGTGGTGGTCCCCGGGGCTGGGGGTCCGCATTGGACCCCCGTATTTCAATAATTTGTGTCCCGGAGAGGTCGTGGTCCCCAGGGCAGTGTGGGGGGGGGCTTGAGCCCCCCCCCACACTTACTACTTCTAATAGTTCCGGGACTTGGAGGGCCCGTGAGGCCCCCCGCCCATAATTAACTAAAGCCCCGGGGAGGTGGCGGTCCCCGGGGCATGGGGGGGGCCCGGGAGGCCCCCCCGCCCTAAATACATAAAGGCCCCGGGGAGGTGGCAGTCCCCGGCACTGCGGGGGCCCCCGTGGGCCCCCTCACCATAATAAAGCATTGCCCCCGGGACCTGGCCCACCAGGGGATTTAGAAAACCAAAGCGCGGGAGACAGCGCTTCATTTTTTTAAAAAGTTTCTGCCAGATCCGCACACCCGGTGCAACCCTTGCCAAAATGTATTTTAAAAATGCTTTTTTGGGCCCTGGGGGTCCCTGTGTGACCCCTTGACCCCTTCACAAGGCCTAGGGGATCAGGGTGTTTTTACCCTGCCCCCTTTCCTTGTTCTTTAAATGTTTCTCTCACCTTTTTGCTTCTCACTCTGTACCGAGTCACAAGATGGCTGCCAACACTTCCTGGTTTGAAGTGTTGGCAGCCAATCAGAAACAAGTTTGTGATTGGGAGGGTTCAGCAAATCAGATCTCACAATTCTCGAATATCGATATCTGTAAATCTTTAAACATCTCAAAAAGTACTGAACGGATTTACACCATTTAAAGAAAAGCGTGCTTTCTGGACCACAAGCTACCTTTTTGCCAAATTTGGTGTAATACCGTTCAGCAGTTCAGGCTGTAGCCATGTCTAAAGTTTCCTATGGAAATTAACATGGACAAAACATGTTTTGGGACCCCCCTTTTTTCCCGGCCCCCGCTTGACAAATCATCCCCAAAACTTTCAAGACAGGAGCTGACCTGAGCGGGCCATTAGCTTTGAAAAGTTTGTGAAGATTCGTCAAACGGCGCCAAAGATATTGGCAAAAGAAAAATGTTTTTTGAATACTAACAAGGTTCTAACTATAACTACCTACTGACGACCGTCAGTAGGTAATATACATATAGATAGTTAGATAGCACAAACTCGACCCGAAGGCATCAGAGCGCTTTACGTGAGCACCAGGTGCGTTACAGACGGAGACATTCATTCTGTTAGGCACGGGGAGATTAAGTCAGTTACCCGGAATAACAGCTTCGAGGTGGACCGCTCTAGCCGTTAGGCCACATCCTCTCCCCTAACATTAGTATGAAGCATTATGGAGTGGGGCCCCTTTGCTGAATACAATTTATTGAAGTACACAAAACAGTGATGGATGAATGCTTGAATTAATGTCAGCTGCTGGTAGTCACTAGGGCCAGTCCATCCTTACTTTGCCCACGCCACCTCTGACAGGAACCAGCCATATGCAAACCAGTCTTGACCCTGGTCCAATAGGAACAGTCCAGCCCGAAGCCAGCACTGTTTTG
Source organism: Calotriton arnoldi (assembly GCA_963921515.1). Lineage (NCBI taxonomy): Eukaryota > Metazoa > Chordata > Amphibia > Caudata > Salamandridae > Calotriton > Calotriton arnoldi. Next base: position 22,799 of record CAWUFW010020016.1, read on the forward strand.
TGTACCTGAACACACTGCATTAGCAGAGTTAAGCTGCGCCCTCCAAGTAAGGCATTATAAGAAGGAGCCAGAAGATGAAATGTGTGTCGTAAGTGGTGGAATGCAAACACACCCTGCCAAACATGGCCCAGTGCATCCTTTCATCCTTTGGACAAAGGGGCCGAGGCTGTAAGTCTGCATTTAGTGAACAGAAACGCTGTAACCCAACAACCTGTTACCATAGCAGCAAAGTAACAAGTGAACCTGCAGGAGTGATTACTGAACTGCCCCGTGCCTTTAAGCGGGGTGAGGCATAGGTTGTCATGCCCAAGAGTATACACGTCTCTAACAAGAGGGACTCTCTCACCAAACCACAGCACTAGTGAGAGCACAACTGGGACAATGTCACCACCCTCAAAATGCTGTGGGCTTGATGGACAGCCCATCCAGCCAATGGCAAGGCAGGAAAAGCAGAAAACCCAATGGCCGAAGGGGACTGACTCAAAGTCCACTCTCTCCGGAATTCTAACTCTACTTGTTTGAAGAACTGATCCCATGAGGTAACAACGACAAAGAATGACTGCAGCCAGACCTAAAACGAATGTGCACGGCTTCCTTCAACTCAAGTCTTAAGAGTAATGGTTTTTAGAAGACTGTAAGGTGCAAAGGCCCCTTGCACTCTGGCCAGGCGCCACACCCATTGGGTTGAAAGGGCTTCAGCCCCCCCAGCCCCCGTCGTGTGTGTCAGCCCGGGTGAGACAGCTTCCCGGGCTGACACAGCCGCACCCGAGTACTTCACAGGTCTTTAAACGATCCTTTAATTGTTAAGGAGGCTTTGTTGTTTTTTCACCCCTTCATCTCCACTCTGCCTATTGCTGGAAGAATTAGCCACCTCCCACCCCCCCCCCCCACCCCCCGAAATGTGGCTCTAGTTGCGCCTCTGACTCTGGCCCCGGTGCGTCCACCCTTGGTTGGCCACTGACCGCTCCATCCTCCAGGGACCTCTGTCTGTGATCGGATCCCACCGACGTTAGTGAAGAAACATCGCCACCTCGTGGCCAGGATGAAAAGCGCTGTGATTCATGCTCACAATGTGCTTTTAGGCTAGATGTTCATGTTTACTTATAGGCGCTACAGAGCCAGGCCGAGAATCGTAACAAATCTGAATTTATGGCAACATTTTAAAGAAAGACCCTTTTTTCAACAATTCGTTAAGCAACAGAGTGTGAAAAAAGGATGTTGCTTTGTTTGGTCACAAGACATGAACCACGCTTATGATCCATTGACGCTGTTATTCCGATCACTTGACAATCATCTGACTTCCAATAGGGGTAAAAACATTCGCACTTTTGTGTGGAAGTTTAGGAGAGCTGTGTAATGCTCGCTTTGTAATTGTGAACACTTATGTAGTGCCCTATACAGTTAGCAAATTCTAGGCGCAGTGCGTTTTGCTACTGGAAATAATTGGGAGACAACGCAAGGCAGATTCGCTGAAATAGGCCGAGAAAAGAAGGTTCGAGGAGCAGGGCAGAGGAAACAAACTTCTACTATTGGAGGTAGAAAGGTAAAGCACCGGCCTCCAGCACGAGGCCTCCCTGCAGTAAAGCACCGGCCTCCAGTACGAGGCCTCCCTGCAGTAAAGCACCAGCCTCTAGTACGAGGCCTCCCTGAAGTAAAGCCCCGGCCTCCAGTACGAGCCCTCCCTGCAGTAAAGCACCGGCCTCCAGTACGAGGCCTCCCTGCAGTAAAGCACCGGCCTCCAGTACGAGCCCTCCCTGCAGTAAAGCACAGGCCTCCAGTACGAGGCCTCCCTGCGGTAAAGCACCGGCCTCCAGTACGAGGCCTCCCTGCAGTAAAGCACCGGCCTCCAGTACGAGGCCTCCCTGCGGTATAGCACCGGCCTCAAGTACGAGGCCTCCCTGCGGTAAAGCACCGGCCTCCAGTACGAGCCCTCCCTGCGGTAAAGCCCCAGCCTCCAGTACGAGCCCTCCCTGCGGTAAAGCACCGGCCTCCAGTACGAACCCTCCCTGCAGTAAAGCACCAGCCTCCAATACGAGGCCTCCCTGCAGTAAAGCACCGGCCTCCAGTACGAGGCCTCCCTGCAGTAAAGCACCGGCCTCCAGTACGAGGCCTCCCTGCAGTAAAGCACCGGCCTCCAGTACGAGCCCTCCCTGCAGTAAAGCACCGGCCTCCAGTAATGTTCCTCCCTGCAGTAAAGCACCGGCCTCCAGTAATGTTCCTCCCTGCAGTAAAGCACCGGCCTCCAGTACGAGCCCTCCCTGCAGTAAAGCACCGGCCTCCAGTACGAGCCCTCCCTGCATTAAAGCACCGGTCTCCAGTACGAGGCCTCCCTGCAGTAAAGCACCGGTCTCCAGTACGAGGCCTCCCTGCAGTAAAGCACCGGCCTCCAGTACGAGCCCTCCCTGCAGTAAAGCACCGGCCTCCAGTACAAGGCCTCCCGGCAGTAAAGCACCGGCCTCCAGTACGAGGCCTCCCTGCAGTAAAGCACTGGCATCCAGCAAGAGGCCTCCCTGCAGTAAAGCACCGGCCTCCAGTACGAGCCCTCCCTGCAGTAAAGCACCGGCCTCCAGTACAAGGCCTCCCTGCAGTAAAGCACCGGCCTCCAGTACGAGCCCTCCCTGCAGTAAAGCACCGGCCTCCAGTACAAGGCCTCCCGGCAGTAAAGCACCAGCCTCCAGTACGAGGCCTCCCTGCAGTAAAGCACCGGCCTCCAGTACGAGGCCTCCCTGCAGTAAAGCACCGGCCTCCAGTACGAGCCCTCCCTGCAGTAAAGCACCGGCCTCCAGTACGAGCCCTCCCTGCAGTAAAGCACCGGTCTCCAGTACGAGGCCTCCCTGCAGTAAAGCACCGGTCTCCAGTACGAGGCCTCGCTGCAGTAAAGCACCGGCCTCCAATAAAGGGCGTCCTTGCGGTAAAGCACCGGCCTCCAATAAAGGGCCTCCCTGCAGTAAAGCACCGGCCTCCAGTACGAGGCCTCCCTGCAGTAAAGCACCGGCCTCCAGTACGAGGCCTCCCTGCAGTAAAGCACCGGCCTCCAGTACGAGGCCTCCCTGCAGTAAAGCACCGGCCTCCAGTACGAGCCCTCCCTGCAGTAAAGCACCGGCCTCCAGTACGAGGCCTCCCTGCAGTTAATCACCGGTCTCCAGTACGAGGCCGGCCTGCAGTAAAGCACCGGCCTCAAGTAAGAGGCCTCCCTGCAGTAAAGCACCGGTCTCCAGTACGAGGCCTCCCTGCAGTAAAGCACCGGCCTCCAGTACGAGGCCTCCCTGCAGTAAAGCACCGGCCTCCAGTACGAGCCCTCCCTGCAGTAAAGCCCCGGCCTCCAGTACGACCCTCCCTGCAGTAAAGCACCGGCCTCCAGTACGAGGCCTCCCTGCAGTAAAGCATCAGCCTCCAGTCATGGACCTCTCTGCAGTAAAGCACCGGCTTCCAGTACGAGGCCTCCCTGCAATAAAGCACCGGTCTCCAGTACGAGGCCTCCGTGCAGTAAAGCACCGGTCTTCAGTACGAGGCCTCCCTGCAGTAAAGCACCGGCCTCCAGTACGAGGCCTCCCTGCAGTAAAGCACCGGTCTCCAATACGAGGCCTCCCTGCAGTAAAGCACCGGCCTCCAGTATGAGGCCTTCCTGCAGTAAAGCACCGGTCTCCAGTACGAGGCCTCCCTGCAGTAAAGCCCCGGCCTCCAGTACGAGGCCTCCTTGCATTAAAGCACTGGCCTGTAATAACGGGCCTCCCTGCATTAAAGCACCGGTATGTAATAACTGGCCTCCCTCCAGTAAACCACCGGCCTCCAGTAAGAGGCCTTCCTGCAGTAAAGCACCAGCCTCCAGTAACGGGTCTCCCTGCGGTAAAGTACCAGACTCCAATATGAGGCCTCCCTGAAGTATTGCCCAAGCCTCCAGTAAATTGCCTCCCTGCAGTAAGGGGTCTCCCTGCAGTAAAGCACCGGCCTCCAGTAAAGGGCCTCCCTGCAGTAAAGCACTCGCCTCCAGTAAGAGGCCTCCCTGCAGTGAAGCACGGCCTCCAGTAAGAGGTCTCCCTGCAGTAAAGCCCCGGCCTCCAGTAAGAGGCCTCCCTGCAGTAAAACACCAGCCTCCAGTAAAGTGCCTCCCTGCAGTAAAGTACCGGCCTCCAGTACGAGGCCTCCCTGCAGTAAAACACCAGCCTCCAGTAAAGGGCCTCCCTGCAGCAAAGCACCAGCCTCCAGTAAAGTGCCTCCCTGCAGTAAAGTACCGGCCTCCAATAACGGGCTTCCCTGCAGTAAAGCACCGGCCTCCAGGAAGAGGCCTCCCTGCAGTAAAGCACCGGCCTCCAGTAAAGGGCCACTCTGCAGTAAAGCACCGGCCTCCAGTAAAGGGCCTCCCTGCAGTAAAGCACTCGCCTCCAGTAAGAGGCCTCCCTGCAGTGAAGCACCAGCCTCCAGTAACAGGCCTCCCTGCAGTAAAACACCGGCCTCCAGTAACGGCCCTCCCTGCAGTAAAGCACCGCCCTCCAGTAAAGGGCCTCCCTGCAGCAAAGCACCGGCCTCCAGTAAAGTGCCTCCCTGCAGTAAAGCACCAGCCTCCAGTAAAGTGCCTCCCTGCAGTAAAGTACCGGCCTCCAATAACGGGCTTCCCTGCAGTAAAGCACCGGCCTCCAGGAAGAGGCCTCCCTGCAGTAAAGCACTGGCCTCCACTGTAGGAGAGTAGGATCTGCTTCTTATGGTTACCCCCACTTTTTGCTGATGTTTCACTGTTTCTCGACTTTAGTCTGGCTGGGGCCCTGCTATCCGGGACCCCAGCCTAGCTGCTTCCTCTCTAAATTGATTCCCTGTACCTTAGGTACACCACAGATTGGATTCTGGGGTGCCCTTATGAGTCCCTAGTATATGGTATACTATGTACCCAGGGCATAGGTACCCCAGAGGCCTACCAGGGGCTGAAGCATGTATTATGCCACCCCTGGGCAGCCTTCCAAAATGATACCACAGGACTGCTACAGCAGCCTGAGTGAGGTTGTGCATGCACCCCTTACTGAGATATAGGTTCACTATATCTCACCCTATCACTGCACATATAAACCTATCAGTCACCCCTATGGCGGGCCTTATCAATCCTGAAGGCAGGGTGCTTGGTTTTGTGTGAGAGGGTGCCCATGCATGAGCAGAGCCCCTCTGCAGCCTTCGGAATCTATCCTCCGGGGTTGTCTGTGATGCAGCCTGACCATATACTCTTAAGTGCATTATAACCTCGCGGTAAATGCTAACTTTGGGATGGCTGCACGGAAACATGTCGTGTTTGGTGTCAAACACCTTGGCATCATACCTCCACACCAGTAACTGGTGTGGGAGTATGATCCCACCCATCTAGAGGGAGAGACATGACAGCACCGGTATACCCGGTACCAGCTAACAGAGCCCTGGCATCACAAAATGGATGCTGCAGCCACAGACACGAGTCTGGCCTCCTGCTGCTGACCGAAACTCCGGCAGGGGAGACCTGGACAATAGGTTTCCTGTCACAGGGAGGTGTTACCACCTCCCAGACAGGCTTTAGTGTATTGGGGCTGGGTGGGTGCACTCTCAGAGTGCTTTGAAGTCCTGCACTGGGGGCACATTTGGTGTCCCTGTGCATAGTCCAGTTCAAACCGGTTGCAGGGGCTGCCAGCCCCTGCTCTGGCGCGAAACTGGACAAAGGAAATCCTCAGGAGTAGATGCCTTTCTACAGTCTTGGGAAGGGATCAAGGCTTATGCCTTTCCCCCTTTCTCAATGATTCAGAGACTATTGTGGAAGGTCAGACTCGAGTCTTGCTCCATCATTCTGATAACTCCTTTGTGGAAATCCCAGGTTTGGTTTCCCGCGGTAATGGAATTAGCAGTGGACTTTCCTCTGCTGATCCCATCGTCCTTAGGCCTACTCCAGGGTCCAGACGGAGAAGAACACCCTTTAGTCTTAGAAGGGAAGATGAACCTTCTTGCCTGGAGGATATCAGGAATTCAGGGAGATATTCTGACCTTTCGGGAGAAACTAAAGGCTTATTGGAAGATTCATGGGCACCAGGTACAAGGAAAAGATACAAGGGCATTTGGAGAAAATGGTCTTGTTGGTGCCTGGAAAGGGATTTGGATCCCGTACAGTGTCCTCTTCAACAGGTAGCTAACTATCTTGCTCATCTCTTTGAGTTAGGTCTTTCCTTTAGAACCATCAATTGCTACAGATCAGCAATTTCTTCAGGCCATACTCTCATTAATAATCTTGCAATTGGTAGCAACTCCCTTATCAAAAGAGTTATGAAGGGTATTAGACTAAGAAGACCTCCCAAGGCCCGTTACCAATCCCTTATTTTTAATCTCTTTCTTTCTTGGCCTGGCAACGACTCACTCTCCCTTAAAAGAATCTCAATGAAACTGGCGACTCTCCTGTGTCTGATTTCCTTTAGAAGGATATCCGACATCAGAGCACTAGAACTTTCTAATAGATTTTACTCATGTGAAGGCGTCCATTTCGACATCTGGAAAAGAACAAAGACAATGTCAGAGTCCATCTTCTATCCTACCTTTCATGAATGTGAAAAGCTATGTGTTGTGAATTGTATGAAATGCTATGAAAATAAGATTTCAACTTTTAGACCTGTTGGTTGTGATCAACTTCTTTTAGCATATGTGAGACCCTTTAGACCTGTTTCCTCAGCGACCCTAGCCAGATGGATCCGCTTCGTAATGCATGAGGCTGGAGTGGACCTCTCTAGATTTGGAGCTCACTCTTCTAGAGGTGCAATGGCTAGCAAAGTATTTTGGGCAGGAGGTTCTCTTCCCGAAATACTTAAAGCAGCGGATTGGTCTAACGCAAGTACTTTCTCTAAGTTTTACTTGAGACCAATAGAGCATGTTAGCAGTGTAGCCTTACATGGCTTTAAACATGCATAATGGTAGCCTCCGGTCTTGTAATGAAATGACGATTCTCCAATTATTATGCAGAGAGAATCTTGATTTCATTAAAGACAAACGGAGGCTAACATTATCCCACCCTCCTCTCCCTGAGAGGTTTGGGTTCGGTAGTGTTTATGCTTTAATGTGTTATTATTATTATACATTATTGTACATTACTTTTAATGGTCTTTATGTTTATGCATTTCCCTATACAGTGTCCTTTTCTTCTCAGATAACAATGTTAAAGACTAACTGGATTTACTGGAATTTCAAGTTGTTCAGCTGTGTCATCGCAGCCCACGAGGAAGATGGGAGCCTGCACAGTCTACTTGTCATGTTACCAATGTTCTACTTATTATGATGTAGTTACATTCTTTAAAGGGCTGCATGTTTTGGGCAGCAAATAAAAGTATTTGCATAATGTTAGCCTCCGGTCTTGTAATGAAATGGGTGTAGCCACCCCTCTTTCCAAACCCTCCCATAGGTGGGTCCCCAGAGTATGTCCAACCCCTTCCTTAGGTATAAGAAAGGAACCCCTGGCTACAGGACTTTAGATTTCCCTGGACGAAACTCTGATACTGAATCCTGGACCTTCGATGATCTGTTCAACGCCAGATGACTGAAGAATATCCCTTGGAGTAAAGGAGTTACTCCCCTGCTTGGCAGGCAACAAAGACGCATCTGCCCGGTCTGCATCTCCGAAGCTCCCGCCGGACGCCGACGACTTTGCAACACAGGAGGTGGGTTTCCAGACTTCCCAGAGGCTGACCCGAGTCCCCAGCAAAGCTGAGACCCGTAGCCCTCGTGGGTACCGTGGAACCGGAACCCCTGGACACCGTGCACATTTGCAAGTGCATATGCTTCTTTTCGATCCTAGAGGCTGTGCTTTGGGTTACTTGTAGCCCTGACCCCGAGCAGTGAATCCACCGAAGATTGCTGGCCTACCCACTCCGAGTGACCCATGGGCCGCCATTTTGTTATTCCTCTCGAGGTCCCTTCGCGATCCCTTGTCCGTCGACTTGTGGGTCCCTGAGAAGGACAACTGTACTTCAATTGGGCTTTCCTGGTTGCTCCAGACGTGCCCTGACTCTCCATCGCTTGGGGAGTCCCCAGGACCTTGCTGGTCCGCACCGGAGCATCTTTCCTCTTCCTGCGTGGGTTGCTATTGCCAAGGCTTGTTGTGTCCAATCCGGGCACCGACGCTGCAGCACTCGACATCCTTCGTGGGACAGCTCGAATCCAGCTCCTGGTCGTCTTCGACGCCTCCTGGTCCTCGTGGCTGAAGAGTCAAGCTTCCCCTCCTAGCACCTGAAGCACCCGACATCGGTGGGCATTCGACTATCGTGCCCCTGGTCACTGGCTAGTGACACAGACCCTGTCCCCTCTGCTTTCAGGTTCTTCACATCTTCGATCCAGGCTTGGATCTCTTCGGACACTTCTCATCTTCCCGGCAGCAGCACTTTTCAGCAAGCTGCCATTGAAAACGATGACGCGACCCGACACCATTTGACACCTATGCACCCGGCTTCCCTGGGTGAGGTAACACGAGTACTCCGGTGCTCCCGTGGGTGTTGGCCCTAGAACCATCTAAGTACAAAAGGGTTTGTTCCTAGTCCACTCCTAAGTGTCCCTAAACTTTAAAACTCTAACCGCGACTTTCCCCATAGAAGCTAACGGAGCTCGCGGCTGTGTTGAAACACTGCACACGTCCCCCGTGGGTCCCCTGGGTCACTACCTTGAGTGGTTCCTTGGGGTCCCAGCGACTCTACAGGCTCTAGGCCTTGTGTCTAGTCAAGTCGTGGTTCTTATACCACTTTCTTAATATATGGTTTGGTACGCCCCTAGGGCCTATCGTATATTGTGCTAATTTACTGTGATATTTGAAGTGTAACATATGTGCTTTGACCTCTAGCCTCATAAAGAGACTAGAGGGGTGTGTTTAGAAATAAATACATATATTTTATATATATACCTGGTGTGGTCTCCTTTCATTTAGCCATTCAAGAGATTATAGACTGGTAAAACAAACAGCTTTACACTCCTTCAAGACTTAGCCTGAAGGCTGCTCTCCATAGCTACCACTAGGATAGCTTTCAATAAAGGTTGTCTTTAACCTATCTCCAATAAGGGGTTGTTTGGACTGGTGCAAGGTGCCCACTATAACTAGTGGACAGCATATACCAGGCCAACTTCTCACATCTACTATGAGGCCTCCCTGCAGTAAAGCCCCGGCCTCCAGTACGAGGCCTCCCTGCAGTAAAGCACCGGCCTGTAATGACGGACCTCCCTGCATTAAAGCACCGGCCTGTAATAACGGGCCTCCCTGCATTAAAGCACCAGTATGTAATAACTGGCCTCCCTCCAGTAAGCTACCGGCCTCCAGTAAGAGGCCTCCCTGCAGTAAGGCACCGGCCTCCAGTAAAGGGCCTCCCTGCAGTAAAGCACCGGCCTCCAGTAAAGGGCCTCCCTCCAGTAAACCACCGGCCTCCAGTAAGAGGCCTCCCTGCAGTAAAGCACTGGCCTCCAGTAAACGGCCTCCCTGCAGTAAAGCACCAGCCTCCAGTAACGGGTCTCCCTGCGGTAAAGTACCAGCCTCCAATATGAGGCCTCCCTGAAGTATTGCCCAAGCCTCCAGTAAATTGCCTCCCTGCAGTAAGGGGTCTCCCTGCAGTAAAGCACCGGCCTCCAGTATAGGGCCTCCCTGCAGTAAAGCACTCGCCTCCAGTAAGAGGCCTCCCTGCAGTGAAGCACCAGCCCCCAGTAAGAGGTCTCCCTGCAGTAAAGCCCCGGCCTCCAGTAAGAGGCCTCCCTGCAGTAAAACACCAGCCTCCAGTAAAGTTCCTCCCTGCAGTAAAGTACCGGCCTCCAATAACGGGCTTCCCTGCAGTAAAGCACCGGCCTCCAGGAAGAGGCCTCCCTGCAGTAAAGCACCGGCCTCCAGTAACGGGCCACTCTGCAGTAAAGCACCGGCCTCCAGTATGACGCCTTCCTGCAGTAAAGCACCGGCCTCCAGTACGAGGCCTCCCTGCAGTGAAGCACCAGCCTCCAGTACGAGGCCTCCCTGCAGTAAAGCACCGGCCTCCAATACGAGGCCTCCCTGCAGTAAAGCTCGGGCCTACAGTACGAGGCCTCCCTGCAGTAAAGCAGCAGCCTCCAGTAGCAGGCCTCCCTGTAGTAAAGCAGCGGCCTCCAGTAGGAGGCCTCCCTGCAGTAAAGTACCGGCCTCAAGTAAATTGCCTCCATGCAGTGAAGCACCGGCCTCCAGTAAAGGGCCACCTTGTAGTAAAGCACCGGCCTCCCTATGAGGCCTCCCAGCAGTAAAGCGCAGCCTCCAGTAAAGGGCCTCCCTGCAGTAAAGCAGCGGCCTCCAGTACAAGGCCTCCCTCCAGTAAGAGGCCTACTGCAGTAAAGCCCCAGACTCCAGTAATGGACTTCCCTGCAGTAAAGCACCGGCCTCCAGTAAGAGATGTGAGAAGTTGGCCTGGTATATGCTGTTCACTAATTAAAGTGGGCACCTTGCACCAGAACAATTCGACTCTTATGGTTGGTAGGTTTAAGACAACCTTTATAGAAAGCTATCCTAGTGGTAGCTGTGGAAAGCAGCCTTCAGGCTAAGTCTTGGAGGAATGTAAAGCAGCTTGTTTTACCACACAATCTCTTGAATCACCAAATGAAAAGACACCACACAGGTATATATATCAAATATATATGTATTTATTAATAAACAACTCTCTACTAATCTCTTTATGAGATTAGAAGTCAGGAACATATGTACAAGTCAATGTTTTATCAAATTAAGTTAGCACAAGTAAATATCACAATCTTATCTTGGCTAGACCGTGGTCTAGAGCATTTAGAATCGAGGGACCCCAAAGAACCACCCCAGGTAGTTGTAGGAGACCCACAGGGGACGGATGCGGTGTTCAGACACTGGTGCGAGTCCTGTACGAGTCTATGCGAGAGAACGCGATTGAGTTATCAATGTTACGGGTCCCTGGCGTGTTCGAGGCGAACACACCGATCGGTCAGTACGAGTCGAAGGACGCGGATACTGATAGAGTCACAAGGGAGTTGGACGCGATGTGTCTAACACAGACGCGAGCCCTGTACGAGCCAGTGCGAGAATCGCACGGGGAAAATAGGAGTTTTAGGGCACTTCTAGGGTAGCTACAAGCAAGTCACTTACAGGGTAAGTAGTTCTAGGGCCCACACCCACAGGAGCACCGTAGTGCTGAAGTTACCTCACCCAGGGGAGCCGGGTGCATAGGTGTCCTTTGGTGTCGGGTCGCGGCGTTGTTTTCAATGGGAACCAATGAAGACTTGCTGCTTGCGACGACAGAAGAAGTGTCCGTTGGAATCCAAGCCTGGATTCGGAAGGAGGAAGACCTGAAAGCAGAGGGGACAGTGTTCACAGTCACTTGGCAGTGACTGGGCAAGGAAGATGAATACCCACCATCGTCGACAGCTTCGGGTCGTTCACGGGTGTCTTGACTCTTCGACCACGTGGTCCAGGCAGCGTCGATGATGACCAGGAGCTGGATTCGGTGTGTCCCACGACGTCTGCAGCTTACTGAGGTGTCGGCGACTCGATTGGAGCCAACAAGCCTTGGTAGCAGCAAGTCTCATGGTGATGAGGAAAAGTCAATGGTGCAGACCAGCAAGGTCTGGGGACTTACCCAGCAAGGGTAGGTCAGGGCAGGCCTGGAGCAATCAGGGAGCCCTTTGGTTTCGTTGGAAAGTCTTCTGGGGACCGACAAGCCGGCTGGCAAGGGATCGCGAAGACACCTCGGGAGGATCCACTCAACAGGGGCCCACGGTCACTCGGGACCGGTGTAGGCCTCTGAATTCGGGAGGATCTCTGCTAGAGGCTGGGACCACACGTGGTCCAAAGCACAAGTTCGTAGAACGTTGTGAAGGGGTTGCACTCGACAATAGTGCACGGTACCCAGGGGCTGCGGTTCCTCGTCGCTCGTGGGGTCCACTTGCCTCAGCTTCGCTGGGGACTCCCGATGGCCTTGGAGAAGTCAGGAAATCCTCTTCCTGGGCTGCAGGGACTTCGGGCTCCGGCGGAGCGGCGTAGTTTGCGACCGTCGTCGTAGTTTTTGGTGCCTGCCAAGCAGGGGAGTCACTCCTTGACTCCAAGGAGATTCTTCAGTCTTCCAAAGGTAGTGGAACGTCGAAGGTCCAGGATTCTTCTGTAGAGCGTCGTCCAGGGAGATCTGGGTTGCAATGCACAGGTTCCCCTCTTATACTAAAAAGAAGGGAGGGACTAGCTCTATGACCCCACCTATGGGAGGGTCAGGGAGTGGGTGGCTACACCCACTTCCCTTTGTCCAGTTTCGCGCCAGAGCAGGGCAGGTAGCCCCTGAGCCGGTTTGAACTGGGGTATGCACAGGGAGCCTTCTGCTCCCCCAGTGTAGAGACTTCAAAGCACTCTAAGAGTGCACCCACCCAGCCCCAATACACTAAACCCTGTCTGGGAGGTGGTCACACCCCTTGCGACAGGATATCTATTGTTGGGCTTCCTCCACTGTGAGTTTCGGTCATCAGCAGGAGGGCAGCCCAGAGTCTGTGACTGGTGGCATCTATCTTGTGATGCCAGGGCTCTGGAAAGAAGTTACCGGTTAGGCCGGTGTGTACATGTCTCTCCCTCTAGAAGGGTGGAATGCTACCCCCGCTGCCAGAACTGGCGGGGGGGGGTAGTATTCCAAGATGTTTGACACCAAACACGACATGTTTCCGTGCAGCCATCCCAAAGTTAGCATTTAACGCGAGGTTATAAAGAGTATATGGTCAGGCTGCACTACAAACAGCATCAGAGAAGGATCTCTGAACGCTGCAGAGGGGCTCTGCTCATGCAGGGACACCCTCCCACATAAGAACCAAGCACTCTGCCTTCAGGATTGATAAGGCCTGCCATAGGAGTGACTTATAGGTTTGTATGTGTGCATGTATGTAGTGGTATAGGTAGCCCATACCACGGTAAGGGGTGCATGCACCACCTTACCCAGGCTGCAGTAGCAGGCCTGTGGTGTCAGATTTAGTCTGCTTCCCAGGGGTGGCATAATACATGCTGCAGCCCCTGGTAGGCCTGTGAAGTACCTATGCCCTTGTTACCTAAGGTACCATATACTAGGGACTCATAAGGTGCCACAGTATCCAATCACTAGTGCACCTAGAGTGCACTCCAAATCGTTTAGAGAGAACAGAGAGGCTGGGGCCCTGATTAGCAGGGTCCCAGCCTGACTATAGCCAGAAACCAGTGTAAACATCAGAAAAAAAGTGGGGGCAACATAAGAGGCAGATCCTACTCTCCTACACAAGGTGAGTCTCCTGTAGCAAACAAATGGAGGCCCCAGAGTTTTCCAGATAGGACAATACCGCCCTCCTCTTGATGGGGTTATTTAGCCCCTTCACATTCAGTGTGAGAATTCGCACCGTCGAGGTCAGCATTGGGAAAGATCTGCCGAGGGCCGCGCATGTGTGAGTCTAGTGTGCGTGAGTAGTCCATTCTGGTCCCTTGTATAATAGCACATCGGTTCCCCTCTCCCCACCCCCCTCCCTAACCCATCCGTGTTCCCAACCCAATCCCTTCCCAACTCCCCCTCCCCGGATCCCCCCTTGTCCCTCCCCTAACCCCAACTGGTGCTGCCCCAAAGTTCACCATTGTCCGTTGCCCAGTGTTCATCGTGGTGGGCAGTGGAGTCCAACAAATTTCGGGGGTGCGTGTGGCCCTGCTCGCCTCGGCCCCCGCCCCCAGCCCCCCAGCCAATGCTACCGTGCCCCATCAGGAAGAGGGATCAGAGCCAGAGTTTCATACTGGATCAGGTGATGCTGTATCTTTTGATACTGTTGCCAGGGCTGCTTGTCGTTCTTGCGTCATGGTGCTAGTGTCCGGTCTCTGTGAGAGAGGGAACCCCTCTGCGCCGCACCTTCTGCCAGCCGGACTCCGAGGGTCTCGCTGATCGCGTAGGCGACGCCTCCGGGGTCTCGTGTTCCAGTCCTAGAAGTGCACAGGTATCACGGAGGGAACGCATCTGGTGCAGTTTGCCGTTCCATTTAAATATCAGCCGAAAGGGGTGACCCCACGAGTAAGCCACCCCCTTCTCTCTCAGGTGGTTAGTCACTTCCTTAAATGCCTTTCGTCTCTGCAATGTTATAGCAGCTAGGTCCTGGAAGAGCTCCACCGGGTGTCCCTTGAATGTGATGGGGTGTTTGCGCCTGGCCTCCCTCAAGATGCGTTCTTTTAGGGGGAAGTCCGGTAGAAAGGCCAGTATGTCTGAAGGGGGAGCCGGCGCCCGCCGCGGGGGGCCCACCCGATGCGCCCGATCGATTCGGATCTCGAAGGCGAGACTCTCCCCCAGAATGTCCCGAAACAGGCCCTGGAGGTACCCAGCGACGTCATTACCCTCCTCCTAAGGCGGCACGCCCCGAAATCGAATGTTATTTTGCCGGGACCTATTTTCGAGATCTTCTGTGTGGGTCTGAAGGTCCATTTGTTGGTCCCGGAGGCGCAGCACCTCCTGTTGGAGTTGCTCTATTTCTTCTCCTCTTGAGATTTCATGTTCTTCGACCGCGGCCACCCTTCCGCCCAGCTCGTCCACATCTCGGCGTATCTCCCGGACCTCTCTCGCGACCTCCTGCTTTAGGGCCTGAAAGTCCTCTCTGAGGGTGTTGAAGAGGGACTTAAGAAATGTCCGCGTGATGGGCACCTCCCCCTCTTCTGTGATGTCCTGGGATTTCGGGGGTGTCATTGCTTTGTTGCCCCGCTCTCCAGGGAGGGAGCCCCTCGTCAGCATGTCCTTAAGCGGCGTTCTCCCTTCTTTCTCTGTGTCGTCATTCAGACCCTCTCCAGGTCCGGGGCCCACCGAGCCGCCATCCGTGTATCCCCGGGCAGGCCCCAGCTCACGTGTCTCCTGTGGTCTATGTGGTAGTAGGGGAGGCCAGTCACGGATCCCAGGAAAGGAATCCAGGGGCCCCCAGTGCCTGTTATTCGTCACCGGTGTCTTCTCCACCCTTCTGTACTACCACCAGGCCTGCCCCCTGCCTTGTGTTGCCACCGTGCCTAGGGATATGTCCGGTTACACTCTCCAAGGTCGCTCGCCGCCACCGGCCCCGGCCCCCCGGGAGCGACTATGCCCCTCTCTCGTCTTCGTGGCGGTCTCCGGACCCATCCACCAGCAGGCTCCCGGCTATGGGATCTCCCCTCTTCACCCCCTGCTCTGTCTCTTCTTCGGGGCCTGCCGCTCTGTATCGTCCCCGCCTGTGCCCCCAGTACTCACAGTTGGTGCCTTGATCAAGGGAGCCCACGCGCTCCGGGTCGTCCCGGGAGCCTCCAGTGAGGTGCGAACAAGCGACCTTGCTCGGGAGCTCCCCGAGGGGAAACAACCACCTCCGCCGCACAGGGCCTCCTCCACCACCACAGCGGGGGCCCTCCCCCTTGTTCGTTTGGCCCGGCCTCAGCGACCTCTCCGTCGGCGGGCAGCCACGTCGCGGGTAGCAGCCATCTCTGGCCCCCGGCGCCCCCACCTGGTGCGACCCGTCTATCAATGGCCGTGATGGGGGCTTCTCTGACCTCCTCCGCTGCGGCGGTGTCCCCCGCTGCTCCGGCTCACCCGCAAGGGCCTCCGGCAGCGACCGGCTGCTGTTGGAGGCCACTCAAGTGAGGCCTCGGATCCCCAGCCTCGATTTAAGCACCCGCGTTGTTCCAGGGGCCGCCGTCCTCAGCTGCCGGACCGCTGTCGTCCCTCTCGCCGCTCGTTCTGTCAGCCTTCCGGAGTTTCAATCACCCCGAACCGCTCCCTCGTCCGGGCCTGCTGGGCAAAGCTTCACCCTCTATCGGGGACGATCTCTCCGCCCTGGTGCAGCTATGCAATCCAAGGCGCGGACGCCATTTTCCTCACGCTGGCCGCCCGGGACGAGTCGCTCAGGGAGCCCGGGTCGGCGCACTTTCACTTTCGTGCCCCCAGGGGGACCCCCGCTCCTCAGCTAGCTGGGGTGCTGTCGTCCGGGAAAGCAGGGGGACTCTAAGCTTTAAATTCTCTGGGCTAACGGGGCCGGGAGCGAGGAGCCTCGGAGCCGCACGTCCGCTCAGCTCACCATCTTGGCCACGCCTCCTGCAGTGTTTTAAAGATCATACACAGGAGCTTAAACACCGCTCATTTTTTTATGGGTAACCAGTGGAGCAGGCGCAGAAGGGGTTCAGATGCCGATCGTGGGGGGGTGATTTAGAGCAAGGCAGGCTGCTGTGTTTTGAACCACCTGGAGCCTTGAGAGAAGTCCTTCCCTTATCCCAACCGGTAGGGAGTTACCATAGTCTAATCGGCTCACTAATAGTGCCTGAATTAGAGATTTTCTAGCTGAGAGCGGAATCCACGGGAACACCTTCTTAAACATTCGCATCAGGCCAAAACATGTTCCCGAGATGCTTTTCACATGTTCCTCCATGCATAGGTTGTCATCCAGTATGACTCCTAGATTCTTCACCCATTTTTTCGGAGTCGGGGATGCTCCCAGTTCTGGAGGCCACCAGTCCGCCGACCAAATCTCGTCTGCCTTTCCGAATAAGAGAATCTCTGTTTTATTTGTATTGAGCTGAAGAAAGTTTGCTGTCATCCAAGCTGCTGTTTTCAACATTCAGTTTTTAAATTTATCCTTAGTGATGGTAGGGTCGGGATCAATCGTGATCATCAATTGTGTGTCATGCGCATACGAGATGGTCTCAAAGCCACATGATCGAATAAGCTTAGCCAGGGAGGACACATAGATGTTAAAAAGAGTGGGACTAAGAATAGACCCCTGAGGTACCCCTTTGTCAAGGATCATGGGCTGTGACGTGAACGAGTCCAGCTGCACTACATGCGGTCTATCAGAGAGAACATTTTGAACCATTTTAACGCCTTTCCGCTGACACCAAACTCCCTCAGTCTTTGAACCAAGATTCGATGGGAGATGGTGTCAAACGCCGCTGACAAATCTAGAAGGATCAACATGGTTGGGGGCCCCTTATCTAAAGCTAGCTTTATTGAATCAGTTACTTCCGTTAGGGCTGATTCCGTGCTGTGTGACGCACGGAACCCTGACTGAGAAGAGTCTCGTAAGTTATTCAGTTCTAGATAGTCCGTCGGTTTATTATTGACTAGTGCTTCAATAATTTTGGAGAAGAATGGAAGTAATGATATAGGTCTCTAGTTCTGCAGGTCCTGCGGATCGGCCGAGGGTTTTTTCAGTATTGGTCTGATTCGGGCCGTCTTCCACTTCTGAGGGAGAGTGGCTGTTGTTAAGGAGAGGTTACAGATATCTGTGATGGGTGCCGTTAGTGTCGAGGCCAAAGATGAGATAATATATGGGGGGGCCGGGTCCAGAGGGGAGTCTGATTTTATTTTATTTAGTAGGGCCTGTACTTGGTCAGGGGTAATTGTCTTAAAAGATTCCAGTGAAAAAGGGGTGGGATCTAGAATGTCTGCATTAACAGCTACCGAGCTCGATACCTCCCGATTACTGAATGAGCTCTAGATTGTATTAATCGTTTGTTGAAAATGATCTGCAAGATCATCGCAGAGTTTTTGAGTTGAAGGAGTAGATGCATTGTTCACCCTAGGATTAGTAAATTCTTTTAGACTCTTAAACAGCTCCTTTGAGGAGTTTTTCGCTTCGCTCATTTTGTCCCCTAGGTGGGATCTTCTAGCAGTGTTACAATGTTTTAGATATATTCTGAAGGCGGTTTTATGGCCTAGTTTATCTTCTTCCAGCTTAGATTTCCTCCATTTCCTCTCCCTCTTCCTACAGGTGGATTTTTCTTTCTTGAGGGTTTCGGTGTACCAAGGTGCTGGAGCGTTTTTTTTCTGGGGCAATAGTGTTGAAGACCTTTGCAAGTGAATCCCCCAGAACTACTAAAGCTGACTCGCTATCCGCACAGTCCAGTATGGCCGGTGGGTTGAAGGAGGGGGGTGAACGAGGCAAGGGTTCCACTATTATGTTCGGTATATTGGAAAAAATGGTGTCCATTGTGTGCCCCGCTATATGAGCAGGGGTAAATACTTTTGGAAAGAGACCGAGAGATTCCATGGCCGCCGTCAGACGGCTAGAGTCTAGGTCTGAAGGGATGTCAAAGTGGTGATTAAAATCCCCAACTAGTAGAAAGTTATCTGCTTGGAGAGTGAAGGGGGCAAGGCCTTCCAGAAGTGATGAGCTAAAATCTTTTTTGTCGCCAGGCGGTCGATAGACCAACGCTCCCATCCAGTTTGACCTCAAACCAAAACACCATCATTTCCAAGCTAGGAGTGGAAACTGTGTGCAAAAGTTTGATGTTTAGGAGAGTGCGAGCGCGATGGCTATTCCTCCTCCTTTTTTCGGTCTCGCCTAGCGTTGCAGCGCATGCGCTGCTCGCTCTGCGAGGCATATTGTAGTAGGGACAGATGTGGAAGTGCCGTGGAAGCCCCGCCCATATTTTTCATTGGCTGGCGTCATCGTCCATGGTAAATGTTGGCTTCCGATTGATAATGAGGCTTCTTAGTCCCTCCTTGTTACCGCCCTGTCTCCTTTTGGGACCGCCCATCGGACTGGATCTTTTACTTGCGGCGTTACGGTAAAGCACTATGTTTTTAGTGGTGTGGCAGTCAAGGCACTCGCAGCGCTGCCTGAGCGCTTGCACTGGCCGCGAGCCGTGTTGGGCTCAGCTGCTAAAAATCAGTGTTAAAATCAATGTGACCCCTCCACCCCCCAACACGAATTCAATTGCCCCTGAGGCGGAGTGTGAAGTTGCAGCGGCCAGGTCTCTGCAGGACTCAGGAGGGAGCGGCAAACTCTCAATCGCCCCGGTGGCTGGCGCTGCAAGGTTGAAGTACGTTTATTGAGACTAAAGTGTGCAGTGCACTAGCCACCCGAGTGTGTTCATACTACGGAGTCAGACTGCCTGCCTTCCTCCAATGAAGCACGTATGTCTGTCCTTTGTGCCTCTGGTCTCATGCCGTCTGTGTAGCTTTGCATCTTGCACTTGTTATTGGAATAAAAATAGCTGGCTTTCCTTCTGTCTTGGCTTATCCCTCACTGACACTCCGGAAGGTCGATATTTTACTTAGAAGTGGGGTGTGCAGGAGGTACTCAATGCATGCCTGAGACTGCACATGCGACAGCTCTTCAGGCGAGTGAGTACGGACAGACGTGCAGAGCGCCGCACAGAGAGGCCTCTTGGCACATGGCCATGCGCTGATGTCAAGCTCCTACAATGGATAAACTCCAAGGCTGCCTCGAGCCACGATTCATGACCGGAATTGTGTCATTGGTGTATCAATTAGTCGTTTTCTATAACATTGCGGGCATCAGCACTTTTAGTGATCCAAGCACTGGAAAAATGACTGCTTTCTATCACACTTTTGTATTCTGTTCCCTAGCATTTGAACTTCCAATTTCTTTCTTGTCTCGAGCCTTCCAACCCGGGATCATTTCTCAGGGCTAGGGCTATTTAAAAGCCCGGCCAGTTGTCGTAGGTGACGCACAGCTTCCAGCCTATCACGTCTATCGTGGCAGAAAGGAAGGAATCAGTTATATGGCGGTAGATTAGATGGGGAAAAGCTGAGAGGAGGAGAAATACTGGGTGGAGGGAGGTGGGTACTGGCACTAGTGAGCGATACAAATAAATATGGTTTTGTATCTGCTTTGCTGCCTGCTCTTTCCAGCTCTAAGGCTAATCTAAGGACATCCTGCAGCTGCCAGTTCAGTTCAGCCTCTAATTCTTCTGCTGTGGATAAAATTAGTCCAATTGAATAAAGCAACATTTAAATGTATTAATGGTATAAAAGTACACTTCAGTTTGGTTTGTGATCTTTTACAGATATCTAAGAGTTGTATATTCATTCTTTACATTGGCAATGAAAATACTTGTTTCTCAATAACATGTTATTTGGAGCAACTGTACAAATAAAAACACATCCTGTGTTATGTCGGTTCGTGCCCTTCCATTTCTGGCGTTTGCAGCATTTTTAAGATCTTCTTAGAGTTTCTTGTTGCTCAAATGGGTGCAATTTCTGATATTTATATAGAAAGTGTCACTCATAATATGAACATGTCAATGGGAATCCTTGGCAGCTATGCTGGCTTCACGGGTGACTTCTGGCTTGTGATGACACCAAGTCTAAGTGAAACGTAAGGAGGGAGGGAGGGCAGTGGTGCTGCTGCTGCTGTGAGGTCACTTCTCTCTGGGCTGGCTCACCTGCGCTCACCTGCGCTCACCTGCGTTGGGATTTCACAGCAAGGGGTACCATTTGTTTCCTGTCCAATTTCTTAGTTGAGCAATATTTTCAGTTTTTGACACCGGGCTGGCGATTTCGGTCCTGTGAACAGATCTTTTTCTTTCACTTTTGAGGGAGGAGAGAGGGGATGTAGGACGTGGTAGCAAAGTGCACACTCTCCCTGTTCGGGTTTAACTCCTTCGTGCCCTGCCTCTTGAGTAGCAAGTTCAGAGCTTGTTACACCTTCGGCTGACACGAGAAGCATCTCCCACCCATCCTTCCAGCCAGCGATGCGTGTTTCTTTTTCATTTTCATTCTGAAAGGGACACAGACTTCATGTTTAAATGACCTGTCTCAGGATATTTAATGCGAAAAGTAGCAAACTAGTTTTCTCGTCCTACCTTTCTCTTTTAAAGAAACAGGGGACCGTAATTTTAAAAAACAAACGGGAAAGGTGAAGGAGTGCCTTCTTCAATGACTGTTAAATATTGTTTTATTTTTCCAACTTTTATAAAGAGAACAAATAGAGAGTTTTTTCTTGATTATATGTGTGCAACTAGTTGCTCTACTTACGTAAACATTTTATGCTATTTAGTGTTTTGTATGAGTTTCAAGGTGAAGCTTCTTTTAAACTGAGGTCCTTTACGGGAGTATATATGCATTGCCTCTCTTTTTCCCTCACTCTCCTTTCTTTTGCCGCACGCTGCTCTCCTACTCACTCTCCGTCCTTGTGCCTCACGCTGCTCTTCTCCTCACTCTCCTACCTTGTACCTCACTCTCTTTCCTTGTCCTCACTCTCCTTCCTTGTGCCTTATGCTTCTCCGCCTCACTCTCCTTCCTTGTGCCTCACTCTCCCTCCTTCTGCCTCATGCAGCTCTTCTCACTCTCCTTCCTTGTGCCTCACGCTGCTCTTCTCCTCACTCTCTTTCCTTGTGCCTCACTCTCCTTCCTTGTGCCTCACGCTGCTCTGCTCCTCACTCTCTTTCCTTGTGCCTCACTCTCTTTCCTTTGGCCTCATGCTGCTCTTCACACTCTCCTTCCTTGTGCCTAACGCTGCTCTTTTCCTCACTCTCTTTCCTTGTGCCTCACTCTCCTTCCTTGTGCCTCACGATGCTCTGCTCCTCACTCTCTTTCCTTGTGCCTCACGCTGCTCTGCTCCTCACTCTCTTTCCTTGTGCCTCACTCTCTTTCCTTTGGCCTCACGCTGCTCTTCACACTCTCCTTCCTTGTGCCTCACGCTGCTCTCCTACTCACTCTCCATCCTTGTGCCTCACGCTGCTCTTCTCTTCACTTTTCTTCCTTATGCTGACACTGCTCTTCTCATCACTCTCCTTCCTTGTGCCTCACGCTGCTCTTCTCATCACTCTCCTTCCTTGTGCCTCACGCTGCTCTTCTCCTCACTCTCCTACCTTGTATTTCACTCTCTTTCCTTGTCCTCACTCTCCTTCCTTGTGCCTTATGCTTCTCTTCTCCGCCTCACTCTCCTTCCTTGTGCCTCACTCTCCCTCCTTCTGCCTCATGCAGCTCTTCTCACTCTCCTTCCTTGTGCCTCACGCTGCTCTTTTCCTCACTCTCTTTCCTTGTGCCTCACTCTCCTTCCTTGTGCCTCACGCTGCTCTGCTCCTCACTCTCTTTCCTTGTGCCTCACTCTCTTTCCTTTGGCCTCACGCTGCTCTTCACACTCTCCTTCCTTGTGCCTCACGCTGCTCTTCTCCTCACTCTCTTTCCTTGTGCCTCACGCTGCTCTTCACACTCTCCTTCCTTGTGCCTCACGCTGCTCTTCTTCTCACTCGCTTTCCTTGTGCCTCACTCTCTTTCCTTGTGTCTCATGCTGCTCTTCTCCTCACTCTCCTTCCTTGTGCCTCACGCTGCTCTTCTCCTCACTCGCTTTCCTTGTGCCTCACTCTCTTTCCTTGTGTCTCATGCTGCTCTTCTCCTCACTCTCCTTCCTTGTGCCTCACGCTGCTCTTCTCCTCACTCTCTTTCCTTGTGCCTCACGCTGCTCTTCACACTCTCCTTCCTTGTGCCTCACGCTGCTCTTCTCCTCACTATCTTTCCTTGTGCCTCACTCTCCTTCCTTGTGCCTCACGTTGCTCTTCTCCTCACTCTCCTTCCTTGTGCCTCACTCTCCTTCCTTGTGCCACTCTCCTTCCTTGTGCCTTACGCTGCTCTTCTCCTCACTCTCCCTCCTTCTGCCTCATGCAGCTCTTCTCACTCTCCTTCCTTGTGCCTCGTGCTGCTCTTCTCCTCTCTCTTTCCTTGTGCCTCACTCTCCTTCCTTGTGCCTCACTCTGCTCTTCTCCTCACTCTCCCTCCTTCTGCCTCATGCTACTCTTCTCCTCCTCACTCTCCTTCTGCTCTTCTCCTCCTCACTCTCCTTCCTTGTGCCTCACGCTGCTCTTCTCCTCACTCTCCCTCCTTCTGGCTCATGCAGCTCTTCTCCTCACTCTCTTTCCTTGTGCCTCACGCTGCTCTTCTCCTCCTCACTCTCCTTCCTTGGGCCTCACGCTGCTCTTCTCCTCACTCTCTTTCCTTGTGCCTCACTCTCCTTCCTTGTGCCTCACGCTGCTCTTCTCCTCACTCTCCCTCCTTCTGGCTCATGCAGCTCTTCTCACTCTCCCTCCTTCTGCCTCATGCTACTCTTCTCCTCCTCACTCTCCTTCTGCTCTTCTCCTCCTCACTCTCCTTCCTTGTGCCTCATGCTGCTCTTCTCCTCCTCACTCTCCTTCCTTGTGCCTCACGCTGCTCTTCTCCTCCTCACTCTCCTTCCCTGTGCCTCATGCTGCTCTTCACCTCCTCACTCTCTTTCCTTGTGCCTCTCTCCTTCCTTGTGCCTCACGCTGCTCTTCTCCTCACTCCCCTCCTTCTGGCTCATGCAGCTCTTCTTACTCTCCTTCCTTGTGCCGCACGCGGCTTTTCTCCTCCTCACTCTCCTTCCTTGTGCTTCACGCTGCTCTTCTCCTCACTCTCTTTCCTTGTGCCTCACTCTCCTTCCTTGTGCCTCACTCTCTTTCCTTTGGCCTCATGCTGCTCTTCACACTCTCCTTCCTTGTGCCTCACGCTGCTCTTCTCCTCACTCTCTTTCCTTGTGCCTCACTCTCCTTCCTTGTGCCTCACGCTGCTCTTCTCCTCACTCTCCCTCCTTCTGGCTCATGCAGCTCTTCTCACTCTCCTTCCTTGTGCCTCGTGCTGCTCTTCTCCTCACTCTTTCCTTTGGACTCACGCTGCTCTTCACACTCTCCTTACTTGTGCGTCATACTGCTCCACAACTAACAATTCCAATCCACCCCACATAATTCCACTACACACCACATACATAAACTCCATAACACAGGGGTAAAAAACATTGCCATTTACAATACCAAAAAATCCTGTAACTCAGAACGAGTAAAATGTCCGTCCCTCCTCTCTTCTGAATCTAAGCATTAATGCTTAGCAGAAGTGTGGAGAGAGGCCTAAGTTGCCGCCTTGCAGATGTCAATCAAAGGGACACCTCCAGCCAAAGCAGAAGAAGAAGATTTAGCTCTGGTAGAATGAGCTCGAACCTTCAGGAGGCTCGTTCTGGCCAAGGCGTAGCAGATCTTGAAGCACAGGATCATCCACCTGGATAAAGTTCTTTTGTGGACAGCCTTGCCCTTCATCTTGCTCACATATCCGATGAATAACTGGTCATCCAGTCTGAATTCTCTGGTTCTATCCAAGCAGAAGCTCACTGCCCTCTTGGGGTCCAACAAAGAAGTCTTTCCTCCTCCTTAGATGGATGTGGGGAAGGGTAGAAAGTGGGTAAAGTAATGGAACGGAGTGACCACCTCAGGCAGGAAAGCAGCTCTGTCTTAAGAACCATCTTATCCGCATAGAAGGATGTAAAAGCAAGCTTAGAGCTTACAGCCTGCAATTCACTCACTCTTCTAGCAGATGTAATTGCATCTAAAAACAGTCTTGAAAGCAAGAATCCTTAAACAGCAACTATGTAAGAGTTCAAAGGGCAAACTAGTTAGAAATGTAAGAACAAGATTAAGATTCCACTGAAGCATAATAAATGGAGTGGGAGGAAACCTATTAATGAGACCCTTAATATAGTTCATAACTATAGGGGATTTAAAAAGTGAAGGCTGATCTAGCAAAGAAAGAAAAGCCGACAAGGCAGATAGGTAACCTTTAACAGTTGCCACGGGGCGTGGCCAGGCAAGATGGCAGCCTAGACACAAATCCCCGGAGCTCCCGCCGACCAACATAAAAATCCTACAGTATTGTGAGAAGTTGGCCTGGTATATGCTGTCCACTAATTAAAGTGGGCACCTTGCACCAGTCCAAACGACCCTTATGATGATTAGGTTAAAGACAACCTTTATAGAAAGCTATCCTAGTGGTAGCTGTGGAGAGCAGCCTTCAGGCTAAGTCTCGAAGGAATGTAAAGCAGCTTGTTTTACCAGTATATAACCTCCTGAATGACCAAATGAAAGGAGAACCACACCAGGTGTATATAAAATATATGTATTTATTACTAAACACTCTCTACTAACCTCTTTATGAGATTAGAGAACAAGACACACAATAGTAAATCACTAGAACGACAGTAAATAGCACAATACACAGTGGGCTCCAGGGGGAGACCAAACCATATATTAAGAAAGTGGTATAACAACCCCGACTTGACTAGACACAGTGCCTAGAGCACGTAGAATCGCTGGGACCCCAAGGAACCACCCAAGGTAGTGACACAGGAGACCCACGGGGGACGGGTGCAGTGTGGGAACACAGACGCGAGCTCCGTACAACTCTATGGGAAAGTCGCGGTTGGGAATTTAAAGATTAAGGACACTTAGGAGAGGACTTTCAGCAAACCCAGCTAAACATAGAAGGATCTAAGGCCAGCACCCTTGAGAGTACCGAGGTACACGTGTTACCGATCCCAGAGGAGCCGGGTGCATAGGGGTCAAGTGGTGTCGGAAACCCTCGTCGTTTTCAATGGCGTGATGCGAAAAAGTACTGCTGCCGTGGAGAAGAAAAGTGTCCGGTGTGATCCAAACCTGGATCGGAGATGAGAAGAACCTGAAAGCAGAGGGGACAAAGTCTGGGTCACTTCACGTGACCAGGAGCGGAGCAATCGAATGCCCACCGATGTCAGGTGCTTCAGGTGAGATGAGGTGAAGCTTGACTCTGCAGCCACAGGGACCAGGAGACGTCGACGACGACCACAGTCCGGATTCGAGCTGTCCCACGAAGGATGTCGAGTGCTGGGGGGTCAGTGTCCGGATTGAACACCAACAAGCCTTGGCAACGGCAACCCACGCGGTCAGAGGAAAGATGCTTCTGTGAGGACCAGCAAGGTCCTGGGGACTCTCCAAGCGATGGAGAGTCAGGGCACGTCTGGAGCAACCAGGGAAGCCCACTGAAAGTTAAAGTTGCCTTCTCAGGGACCCACAGGCCAACGGACAAGGGATCGCGAAGGGACCTCGAGCTGAATCACGAAATACCAGCCCGTGGAGTGTAGGCCGGAAATCTTCGGTGGAATTACTGCTCGGGGTCAGGACTACAAGTAGCCCAAAGCACAGCTTCAGGGATCGCCGAAAAGCATATGCTGCTGCAAATGTACACGGTGCCCAGGGGTACGGGTTTCACGGTCCCCACGAGGAATACGGGCCTCAGGATTGCTGAGAGCGCAGATCGACCTCGGAGACCTCGGGAACCCACCTCCTGTGTTGCAGAAATCTTCGGAGTCCTTCAGGAGCTTCGTAGCTGCAAACCGGTCAGATGCGTTTAGGTGCCTGCTCAGCAGGGGAGTAACTCCTTTACTCCAAGGGAGATTCTTCTGTCGTCCAACGAAGTGTAGATCGTCAAAAGTACTTGCTTTCTGTAGCAGAGTTTAGTACAGGTAAATCTAAAGTCCTGTAGTCAGGGTTCCTACTTTATACCCAAGGAAGGGGTGGGACAAACTCTGGGGACCCACCTATGGGAGGGTCAAGACAGAGGGGTGGCTACACCCATGTCCTTTGTCCAGTTTCGCGCCAGAGCAGGAGCAAATGGCTCCTGCAACCGGTTTGAGCTGGACTATGCACAGTGACACCAAATGCACCCCCAGTGCAGACATCAAAGCACTCTGAGAGTGCACCCACCCCCAATACACTAAAGCCTGTCTGGGAGGTGGTCACACCTCCCTGCGACAGGAAACCTATTGTCAAACCTTCCCCTGCCGGAGTTTCATCCAGCAGCAGGAGGGCAGACTCGTGTCTGTGGCTGGCAGCATCCATTTTGTGATGCTAGGGTTCTGTGAAGCTGGTACCGGGTGTACTGGTGTTGTCATATTTCTCCCTCTAGGAGGGTGGAATCATACCTCCGGGAGGTATGATTCCAAGGTGTTTGACACCAAACACGACATTTTTCCATGCAGCCGTTTTAAAGTTAGTGTTGGACTTGGCCCTTTTTGCAGGGTCATCCCTGAACTTTTTGCCTTCCTCCTGTACTTTTTCTGACCTGTTTTTGTTGGTTTTATGACTCTGGGCACTTTACCACTGCTGATCAGTGCTAAAGTGCATATGCTCTCCCTATTGTAAATTGATGTATTGATTAGTGACTCCATGATTGGGTTATTTGATTTACTTGTCAGACCCTAGTATAGTGCACCAGGTGTGCCCAGGGCCTGTAAATCAAATGCTGCTGGTGGGCTTGCAGCACTGGTTGTGCCACCCACAGAAGCAGCTTGTAAAGTGTGTCTCATGCCTGCCATTGCAGAGCCTGTGTGCAGTCTGTGACTGCCATGTCGACTTGGCAAGTGCACCCACTTGCCAGTCCCTAAACCTTCCCTTATCTTCATATCAGACACCCTCTAAGGTAGGCCCAAGGGCAGGGTGCATTGTAGAGTATAAGGTAGGACATGCCCTGGTGTGTGTGGCATGTCCTAATAGTGAATTACAGCCATTTTCGTTTTTCACTATTGCAAGGCTACCTGTTCCCCATAGGCCAGAATGGGCAGTTTGATTATAACATCTTATAATCCTAACTGACCCAGGGAACATGGTAGAAATTCGGGTTTAGTATGCCTGAACTCAGAATGATAAAATACATCTTTTAGTGAAGTTGGTTTTAACATTCTGTGTTTGAAAATACCACTTTTAGAAAGTAGGTATTTTCTTGCCTAACTGTCCAAGCCTGCCTCTGCTAGGGTGTGTATTCCATGTCTGGTTTGTGAGTGACAGGGGCTGGGGGGGATTCCAGGAGACAGGGCGAGTCAGCACAGGGCTGAATAGACCTATCTGCATGTAGAGTGGTGGGAGGAGTTGCACCTGGGTCTGAATAGGGCTGTGCCTGCCTTCCACAATGCTGGCTCCACCTCCTGTGGTGCGTCTGATGTCCCTGGCCCACACTGTCAAAGGAAAGAAGGAGTCCTGTAAACAAAGTGCTCCAGGACTGCACAGAACTGGTTTGGACCAGGTAAAGGCCCCTCTGCCTTCAGAGGACAAAGGATTCAGTAGTATAACTATGGGGACCCAGACCCCAAGACTTTAGATCACTTCTGGAACAACAAGACGAACCTCTGCCAAGGAGAAGAACCAAAGGAAGCTGTAGGAGTTGGACTGCCCCCCTGCCAGTGTGCGGTGTTGCTGGGTTGGCCTACAGTGGTGTCTTCAGTGCCAAGGAGAGCAGAAGGAACTTTTAAAGAACTTTCATCATCGTGCAGAATATTACTCCAAGGGCTTGAACTTGTGCTTGCCTCCTGCTGAAGTCTCAGGGACAAAAGACTTCACCACCAGCTCCCCTCTGAATTCCCTTGCTGGGAATTCTGTCTGCAGAAGCCTGCGTGTCGCTGGGAGCTGGAAGCGCGACTCAACGAGAAGAAGCGTGTCGCAGCTGTTGCCATCGCATCGCCGGAGAAGCGTGTCGCCGCCGCAGAGGTCGCCGTCGCATCACCAGAGAAGCGAGCCTTCGTCAAAGCTGTTACCCGACGCATCACCGGAGAAGCGTGTCGCCGCCGCAGAGGTCGCGGGCGCATCACCGGAGAAGCGTGTCGCAGGGCCTGTCGCGGCTCCAAAGTTACAGAGTCGCTGCACGGCCGCCAGGCTTGCACGCATCGTCTTCATGTAGTCGCATCAAGGGCGCCATCTTATCGCATCGGATCGTCGCATCGCATCGAGGCGCCATCTTGTCGCTTCGCAACCGGAACGCAGTACGAGAATCTACGCATCATCTCCTCTCCGGTAAGAACCAAGACGCATCCCCTACTCTGCGCAAGCATTGAGGCGCGACGCATCGTCTCCCCCGAAGCAACGAACCGACGCATCTCCATCCCTGCGAACCTTTTTGTTTGTTTTGCGTTACGCATCCAGGTACTTTTGTGAGAACTTTGTCGCATTTATCATCAACTTGAACTAAGTTACTTCTACCATCTTTAAGTCTATTTTGAGTACAGTATTGTGGATTTTTGTCGTTTGTGGTCTTGTGTTAAGTCTATATAAAGAATACTTATTTTTATAAAACCTGTGTGGTGTCCATCTGAAGTGTTTTCACTGTATTACTGTATGTGTTCACAAATGCTTAACACACTGCCTCTGAGATAAGCCTGTCTGCTCGTGCCAAGCTACCAAGTGGGTGAGCAGGGGTTATCCAGTAGTGTAACTCCCTTGCCCTGACGTAGAAGCAAGGGTCCCTATTTGGTCAAAGGTACCTACCTCTGCCAACTAGAGACCCCCAGTTCTAACAGTTAGCATTTACAGCGAGGTTATAATGCACTTAAGTATATATGGTTGGCTGCATCACAAACAACCCCGGAGAATAGGTTCCGAAGGCTGCAGAGGGGCTCTGCTCATGCACGGGCACCCTCTCACATAAAACCCAGCACCCTGCCTTCAGGATTGATAAGGCCTGCCATAGGGGTGACTGATAGTTTTATATGTGCAGTGATTAGGATAGATATAGTGAACCTATATCTAATTAAGGGGTGCATGCACCACCTTACACAGGCTGCTGTAGCAGACCTGTTGTGTCATTTTGACTGGTCTCTCAGGGGTGGCATAATACATGCTGCAGCCCCTGGGAGGCCTCTGGGGTACCTAGGACCTGGGTACATAGTATACCATATACTAGGGACTTATAAGGGTACCCCAGAATCCAATCTGGAGTGTACCTAAAGTACATGCAATCGATTTAGAGGAGAAAGCAGATAGACTGGGGTCCTGAACAGCAGGATCCCAGTCAGACTAAGTCGAAAACAGTGAAACATCAGCAAAAAGTGGGGGTAACTATAAGAAGCAGATCCTACTCTCCTACAAGTATCCTTTGTCACCCGCAGCAAATGGTAGCAGTCTCACCGGCACACAAACGAGTGATGCCCCCCGGATAACCAACATGCCCGGAGCTGTCATCAGAGGAGGCGGAGAAGTTGGAGATCGAGAGTCCCGCTGGGTCGGCTGCGGCCCACGGGCTAAGGAGTTGCGGTAGTGGTGGGCCGCTCAGAGTGCAGTCGCCCTGCGTCTGAAGGTACCAAGGGGGAAGGTGCCCAGAGAGGATCGACGTGTGGGGGTGGCACAGCCCAAGCCCCGAAAGACTGCAGGAGGCGCCCGAGAATGCCGGCAGTGGGCCATACTCCGAGGAGCTGAGGCACAAAGTGAAGGACGACTGCGGCAAGGGCGCTGCCTTGCACGAAGAGGAGATGGCGGTCCTCGGGCCGCCATCGGAGAAACCGGCCCTGGGGGAGAACGGAGCTGCGACTGGGAGCGGCTCCCAGGCTGGCTGTTCGAGGGGCCTGTGAGCGCGCCAATCTGATGCGGCCTGGTTTACTGAGGTTCGCAAGAGAACCGGGAGTCCCCGGAGCTTCAAACACGGAAGGTGAGGCAGACACCCTGTGGGTAAAGCGAGGGGAGTTGTCTGGACTCACGCTGAGACTGAAAACTCTATGCAGAAGCTATAGGGGGCAGAATTGTGGCCTGCGGAGGTGACTGTGGAAGGGGCAGCACCTGAGCCGGGCCGGACGAAGAGCCAGTGGTGTCGGCCTGGGAATAAGTTGGGCGCTCTACACGTGCAGACGACAGTTGCACAGCTGCAGACTGGCAGCGCCTTAAGTCAGCCCACTTGGGGTAGGGACGCTGCCGTTCAGTTACTAACCATCAAAATGGAATTAAAGTGTGTGACTTCAGGGCCATAATAATAGAGGCTTCAATATTCAGCGCCAAAATATTGAGACCACCCTGTGAGACCTGGGGGGCACTTAGCAGGAGGCCCCAGACATTAGCACGATAAAGTTGGATTGACCCCCAGAACGGGGATACCCTGGCGAAAGCACCTGGAAGCCACTGTGCAGCTAGATAATCCTCTGCGACTTGGAGAATCAACATTGCCGAGGCCTCTGTAGGGGGCATAGTGGTGCTGGGGAGACATTGCCAAAGATAAAGGGGTCAAAGCTGTTCAAACTAATAAAATAGACTATTATGCAATGCCGCTACAATCAGAAGGGGTGGCCGGGGGCACGGCACCGCTAGCCCCAGCTGAAGAGCAAGGAGCTCCATCAATGGCGGAGATACTGGCTGAGATAAAGGGATCCGGGGACCTCACCCTTGCCAAGATCGACACGGTTGCGCAGAAAATGGGACTACTTCAGGCAGACGCCTGGAAAATCTCAGATAGGGTCACAGACACTGAAAAAGAGGTGCTAACCCTAAAATCAGGAATGGCTTCTCTACAAAAAACAGTGTCAGAATTACAGACCCAGTCATCACGCCTGGAGGCGCAGGTTGAGGACGCTGAAGGGCGCTCTAGGAGGAATAACGTACGCATCGTAGGATTCCCGGAGAAGACGGAAGGTCAGTCAATGGAGCTCTTCTTGGAAGATTGGACTGTGAACACACTGCGCCCCAAAAAACGATCCATCTTCTTCACTATGCTGCAGGCACACAGGGCATTGGCCTCCCCGCCCAAACCTGGAGCACCGCCTTCTGCAATAATAGCTCGATTGTTCAACTTCAGAGACTGGGATGCGATCCTGCAACATGCTAGGGCACATGGTGCACCTAAGTTTAATGTGCAAGTCTCATGATATTCCCAGATTTTACTCGCAAAGTGCAGGAGTTGCGGAAGGATTTCTGGGTAACAAAAAAAAGGCTCAGGGATAGTGATATGTTATACAGCCTTATGTTTCCTGTACAACACAACGGGCAAAAACACATTTTTTTACAAACCCCACGGAGGACAATGACAGGCTGGATACCCTGGGGGTCAGATCTCAGCGGAACGCCCAAGAACGCACAAGGAACACCGGGACGAGGGCCACGGGCACGGAGGCCCTCCAAAGAGTCACTGCTGGACCCGAGTGCCAATCATTCCGGTAGAATCCTTGTCTGCCCCGATGGCACCCTGGCGGACTCTAACTGTATTCCTGATACGAACAAGCCTCTCCCGCCTCGCTGCGATGCCAGAGGCAGCGGGAGGGGGAGATTAAGGGAGGCGTTGAACTGTATTCGAAAACAGGGCATCATTCCTTCTTAAAGTATGTTTTTGTTAGTCTTTAATGTGTAAAAGCACAAATAATGCAGGCACGGAAATTCTAGAATTCTAACGTACTACCTGGTATTATTTAATAGAACAGATATCCAGACAGTGTATATTTATTCCATTTATTTTTAGAAATATAAACAGAGTATCAAAAATTCATCAATGCTTCTTTTTTTCAATGTATACATAAATATGATTTTTTGTTTTACATGATTGGTTTCTTCTAAAATATTATCAAGGCATCATTCTCTGCTGTCAAACTTCACATCATTATTTACACAATCGAACAATGTAGACATATGTACATACATAATCATCCTTTGTTATTCAACTTATTATAATCAATTTTCAAAAAAGGAAGGAGAGAGAGAGAGACGATATTGTGATGATGTGCAGAGACTGGAGGTATTTTGTCAGACTACGCGCGTTTCGGCATGGCCTTCATCAGGACTCCGTCACAGTGTCACTAAATGAAGTAATAGACAACATCAATGTCCAGAATTAATGTGCCTGCTATTATAATTACGATAAAAATCTTACACTACAGTAACAGGTAACACCAAAGGATTTCTAGAAATAAAATCGTTGTCTGTTATTGTTGATGTAACAGTAACAATACACGGGTGAAACAAATCCACCATAGAGAAGGTTAAAGTGTAAAGAATGAAGAATAAATAATCAATAATAATGAGTAAAAATAGGAATAAAGAGTAAAAGTTACCCATGCGTCAATGCCCAAAGATCTTCATATTGGAAAGTTTGAAAGTTGTACTTGAAGACAACGTCTTCGAGTTCAACAACCAGCTATACAAACAGACAAAGGGTGTCAGCATGGGGGCATCTTGTGCCCCCACTGTTGCTAATATATACATGTCTCGATTTGAAACTCAGTTCATCTAGAATGAGATAGCACCATTTTTTGAATCTGTGACCAAATGGTCAAGATTTATAGACGACATCTTTTTATTTGGACTGACACACTTGAAAATCTCAGACAATTTGTGGACTGGATCAACATCCACTTCACTAGCAACGTCAGCAACAATCAAGTTGAGTTCTTAGATATAATCATCAAAAATGAGGCCTATTAGCTGTAGACCTCTATACAAAACCTACAGCACGCAACACGTTGCTACATTACGAAAGTTTTAATCCGTCTGCCGTTTGGCCAGTTTTTACGCCTTAGGCGTAATTGCATGAGCCTCAAGGACTTTGACACTAAATCTGTCATCATGAAAGAAAAATTCTTAGCGAGGGGCTATCCTAAGAGGTTGATTAGGTACTCCATGAAAAGGGCCCGGAATTATGATAGACAACATCTACTTCATAATACCGCGGCTAAAACTAACCCATCGGTAGTCTTTGTCACACGCCACTCAATGATAAACGAAAGAATAAGGCAAGAATGTGAGAAGTTGGCCTGGCATATGCTGTCCACTAGTTATTGATGATAGGTTTAAAGACAACCTTTATTGAAAGCTATCCTAGTGGTAGCTATGGAGAGCAGCCTTCAGGCTAAGTCTTGAAGGAGTGTAAAGCAGCTTGGTTTACCAGTCTATAACCTCTTGAATGACCAAATGAAAGGAGACCCACACTAGGTATATATAAAATATATGTATTTATTACTAAACACTACCCAATAGTCTCTTTATGAGGCTAGAGATCAAAGTACACAAGTTACAAGTCAAATAGCACAGTAAATTAGCACAATATACGATTAGCCCTAGGGGCGTACCAAACCATATATTAAGAAAGTGGTATAAGAACCACGACTTAAGTAGACACAAGGCCTAGAGCCTGTAGAATCGCTGGGACCCCAAGGAACCACCCAAGGTAGTGACACAGGGGACCCACGGGGGCTGTGTGCAGTGTGTGAACACAGCCGCGAGCTATGGGAAAGTCACGGTAAGAGTTTTAGAGTTTAAGGACACTTAGAAATGGACTAGGACCAAACCCTCTTGGACTTAGACAGCTCTAGGGTCAACACCCACGGGAGCACCGGAGTACTCGAGTTACCTCACCCAGGGAAGCCGGTGCATAGGTGTCAAATGGTGTCGGGTCGCGTCGTCGTTTTCAATGGCAGCCTGCCACGAAGTGTTGCTGCCGGGAAGATGCAAAGTGTCCGAAGAGATCCAAGCCTGGATCGGAGGTGAGAAGAACCTGAAAGCAGAGGGGACAGAGTCTGGGTCACTTGCCAGTGACCAGGGGCACGATAGTCGAATGCCCACCGATGTCGGGTGCTTCAGGTGAAAGAGGTGAAGCTTGACTCTTCAGCCACGAGGACCAGGAGGTGTCGACGACAACCAGGAGCTGGATTCGAGCTGTCCCACGAAGGATGTCGAGTGCTGCAGCGTTGGTGTCCGGATTGAACACAACAAGCCTTGGCAACAGCAACCCACGCAGAAAGGAGAAGGAAAATGCTACTTACCAGTATGCATCTGTTCTTGGCATGTAGAGCTGCAGATCCTCACACTGTGCATTAGATTGCCATCTGGTGTTGGGCTCGGTGCTTGCACTTTGTTGTTGTCTTCGAAGAAGTCTTTGTAGTCATGTGATAGGTGACTCCTCCTTTGGACAATAGTGCGCATGGGCATCGACTCCATCCTCATATTGTTTTTCGCCATATTGGGGAGTGATGGAGTTAGTAGAAAAGGAAAGAGATGTCCATGTGTGTGTATCTAATTAAGATAGGACTGGAACACATACAGGTCCCGGGAGGTGGGTGGGCGTGTGAGGATCTGCAGCTCTACATGCCAAGAACAGATGCATACTGGTAAGTAGCATTTTCCGTTCGAGGCATGTGAGCTGCAGAGCTCACACTGTGCATAGACTGTACAGCAGTATCTCCCCTAGCGGTGGTTACCTGTATGTGTTGCAGATAGTTTGAAAAAGGGTTTTAAGGACAGCTTGGCCCACTGAAGCTTGTTGCTTGGCTTGCACATCAACACAATAGTGTTTAGTGAAGGTGTGTATTGTAGACCATGTGGCTGCCTTACATATGTCTTCTAGGGGAATGTTCCCTAAGAATGCCATGGAAGCCCCTAGTTTGCGTGTTGAGTGCGCTCTAGGGGGAACTGATAATGTGCGTTTGGCTTTTTGGTAGCAGATTTGGATACATTTAACAATCCACCTTGCAACCCCGGCTTTTGAGATGGGATTACCCTTGTGTGGTGGAGAGAAAGCTACAAACAATTGTTTGGTTTTGCAAAAAGACTTGGTTCTGTCAATGTAATACATAAGGGCTCTCTTGACATCTAGGGTGTGGAGAGCTCTTTCTGCCACAGAATCTGGGTTTTGGAAGAACACGGGTAGTTCTACCGATTGGTTAAGGTGGAAAGGCGAAATGACTTTGGGAAGGAATTTTGGGTTTGTCCTGAGAACTATTTTATTATGATGTATTTGTAAGAAGGGCTCTTGTATAGTTAAAGCCTGTATCTCACTGACTCTCCTTAGAGAAGTGATTGCAATTAGAAACGCAACTTTCCATGTAAGGAATTGAAGTTCACATTTATGTAGGGGTTCAAAAGGTGGTCCCATGAGCCTGGTAAGTACTATATTAAGATTCCACAGTGGGGAAGGTGGTAATCTGGGAGGTATGATCCGCTTAAGGCCTTCCATAAAGGCTTTAATGGCGGGGACTCTAAACAGTGATAAGTGTTGCCTGTTTTGTAAGTAAGCAGCAAGGGCTGCGAGGTGCAGACGTATGGATGAGTATGCAAGATTACATCTTTGCAAATGTAGCAAGTAGCAAATGATGTTTTGCGTGGAGGCCTGTAATGGTTCGATATGATTGTTAGTGCAGTAAATAGCGAATCTTTTTCATTTTGCTGCATAGCAGGCTCTGGTAGTTGGGCGTCTAGCCTCTTTAATAATGTTCATACAGTCTGGCGGTAGGTTAAGGTAACCGAATTCTAGGACTTCAGGAGCCAAATCGCAAGGTTCAGTTGAGATGGATCTGGGTGCCTTATCTCTCCATGGCTCTGCGTTAGCATTGATGGGGAGAGGTGTAGTCTTTGGTATGGGACTACCGATAGTTCTAGTAGTGTGGTGAACCACGGTTGGCGTGCCCATGTGGGAGCTACTAGTATCATTTTTAGAGACTGTTGTTGGAGCTTGCGTACTACAAGTGGGATCAGTGGTAGCGGTGGAAAAGCGTACACAAATCTGCCGGACCAGTTCATCCATATCGCATTGCCCTGGGACTGCGGGTGTGGAAACCTGGCGGCGAAGGTTGGGCATTTTGCGTTTTGGTGTGTGGCGAACAGATCTATGTCTGGCTGGCCCCACATCTGGAAAAAAGGTAGAAGAACTTGTGGATGTAGTTCCCACTCGTGAATGTGTTGTATCTGTCGACTTAACAGATCGGCAATCTGATTGTGAACCCCTGGTAGGTGTTCTGCTAGAAGGTATATGTTTTGTGGAATGGCCCACCTCCAAATGTCCTGTGCTAGTTGGGACAGTTGTGGAGAGTGTGTCCCCCCCTGTTTTTGTATATAGTACATGGCTGTGATGTTGTCTGTTCGGATCAGGACAGCCTTGTTCTGTACGTGGAGTTGAAACGATTTGAGAGCTAGGAATATAGCTAGTAACTCTCGGTGGTTGATGTGGAGCAGCTTCTGTTGAGTGGTCCACTTGCCTTGTGTTGTATGATCTAACAGGTGTGCTCCCCATCCTGTGAGTGATGCGTCCGTGGTTAGTACTATTTGTGGAACCGGCTCTAGGAACGGCCGCCCTTTGGACAAATTTTTGGTGTTCCACCACTGCAGAGAGCGATGTGTGCGGCTGTCCACCAACACCAGATCTGTAAGATGTCCGTGAGCCTGGTTCCATTGGTGCACTAGGCACTCCTGTAGAGGACGCATTTGAAGTTTGGCATAAGGGACGATGAAAATGCAAGATGCCATCATGCCGATTAGCTGCATAAACACTCTGGCTGGGAAAGAGTGTTGTATTTGAAACCTGGGGATAAGGGTGTGTATACTGGCTATCCTGGCTGGGCTAAGCTAGAGCAGTGGAAGTGTTTATTGTGGCTCCCAGATATTGAAGTATATGGGAGGGCTGAAGGTGCGACTTGGTGTAGTTTACTGTGAACCCCAAGTTGTGTAATGTTTGTATTGTTTGGTGAGTGTGTTGGACACACTGGTTGAATGATCTGGCTTTGATGAGCCAGTCGTCCAGGTATGGGAAGACATGTATTTGTTGTCTTCGTAGGTGTGCTGCTACTACTGCAAGGTATTTGGTAAACACTCTTGGAGCAGTGGTGACTCCGAATGGAAGTACTTTGAACTGGTAGTGCTGTCCATTGAGTACGAACCTTAGATACTTCCTGTGAGCAGGATGTATGGGAATGTGGAAATAGGCGTCCTTGAGGTCTAATGTGGCAAGGAAGTCTTGTTGTTGTAGTAAGGGAAGCACTTGCTGGAGAGTGATCATGTGAAAATGATCTGAATGGATATACTGATTGAGGGGTCTGAGGTCTAAAATAGGCCTTAGAGTGCCATCCTTTTTGGGGATTAGGAAATACAGGAGTAAAACCCTGTGCCCCTCTGTAGTAGAGGAACTGGCTCTATGGCGTGCTTTTGAAGCAGGGAAAGTACCTCTTGCTGTAAAAGCGTAAGATGGTCTGCGGACATTGGACGCTGCTTGGGTGGTATGTTGGGGGGGTAGCTGTTAGTTCCAGGCATTAGCCATGTTGGATAATTTGTCTTACCCACCTGTCTGTTGTAATGGAGTTCCAGACAGGTAGGAACTGTGATAGCCGTCCCCGACAGGGGTGGTGTGGTCGGGGAAGTCACTGTTTAGGAGTGGTGGAGGTACGGGTGTTGTTATTACCTGGACCTCTGCCCTTAGTGTTGTTGCCTCTGTAACCACCTCTAAAGTATCCTCTATTGGGAGAGGTTTGGGTGGTGCTTTTATATGAAGAGGAATTGTCTGTGGTGTTCCTAGAGCCCCCTCTGTAGAAGGAGCGGCGAAAGGAGCCACGTTGTTGTGGGGACTGCAATGCTCCCATTGACTTGGCAGTGTCAGTGTCCTTTTTCAATTTTCCAGTGCTGTGTCAACAGCAGGACCAAAGAGTTGGTTTTGGTTAAATGGCTGATTTAAGATGGTAGTTTGGACTTCTGGCTTAAAACCTGAAATACGGAGCCAGGCCTGCCGTCTGATGAGTACGCTAGTGTTGACGGACCTAGCGGCGGTGTCGGCTGCATCCAGGGCGCACTTAATGGAGGCATTTGAAATAAGTTTGCCCTCCTGAATGAGGTCATTGGCCTGTGTCTTGTACTGATCAGGTAGGTGTTGCAATAGGGTCTCTAGCTGATCATAGTGGGCCCTATCGTACCTAGCTAGTAGTGCCTGGGTGTTAGCTATGCGCCAGATGTTTGTGAGAAGTTGGCCTGGCATATGCTGTCCACTAATTATAGTGGGCACCTTGCACCAGTCCAAATCGACTCTTATGGTAGGTAGGTTAAAGACAACCTTATTGAAAGCTATCCTAGTGGTAGCTGTGGAGAGCAG
This sequence comes from Calotriton arnoldi, assembly GCA_963921515.1. Lineage (NCBI taxonomy): Eukaryota > Metazoa > Chordata > Amphibia > Caudata > Salamandridae > Calotriton > Calotriton arnoldi. The sequence goes on from CAWUFW010020016.1 coordinate 60,928, forward strand.
CCTTCAGGCTAAGTCTTGAAGGAATGTAAAGCAGCTTGTTTTACCAGTCTATAATCTCTTGAGTGACCAAATGAAAGAGCACCACACCAGGTATATATTCAAAATATATGTATTTATTACTAAACACACCCCTCTAGTCTCTTTATGAGGCTAGAGTTCGAAATACATAGGTTATAAGATCTTAAATCACAGTAATAGCACAAATACACGTTTGGGCCCTAGGGGCGTACCAAACCATATACCAATAAAGTGGTATGCGAACCACGACTGAACTAGACACTAGGCCTAGAGCCTCTAGAAGTGCTTGGACCACAAGGAACCACCCAAGGTAGTGACACAGGGGACCCACGGGAGACGCGTGCAGTGTAAATACACAACCGCGATACGCCGTTAACTTCTATGGAGAAAGTCGGGATCGGGAAAATAGAGGAAAGGGACACTTAAAAGAGGACTAGGACAAAACCCTTTGAGATCTAGGACTTTGAAGAGTCTCTACCCACGGGAGCACCGGAGTACTCGTGTTACCTCACCCAGGGAAGCCGGGTGCATAGGTGCCTTTCGGGGTCGGGTTTCGTCGTCGGTTCTTATGGCGATCTGCTGCAAAGTGCTGCTGGCGACCAGGAGAAAAGTGTCCGGGTGGATCCAAGAGTGGATCGGAGTTCTGAAGAACCTGAAAGCAGAGGGGACAGAGTCTGGGTCACTAGCCAGTGACCAGGAAGGCGATGGACAGATGCCCACCGATGTCGAGTGCTTCAGGTGCGTTGACGGTCGTCTCGTTTCTGCAGCCACGAGGTCCAGGAGGCGTTGTTGGCGACCAGGAGCAGGATTCGGGCTGGTACACGATGTCTGTCGAGTGCTGCGGTGTCGGCGACCGGATTGGACCCAACAAGCCTTGGCAACGGCAAGTCTCGATGTAGCTGAAGATCGTCGATGGTGCAGACCAGCAAGGTCTGGGGAACTCACCCAGCGAGGGTAAGTCAGGGCAGGCCTGGAGCAACCAGGGAGCCCTTTGGTTTCTTTAGAAAGTCTTCTGGGGACCCACGAGCCGGCTGGCAAGGGATCGCGAAGACACCTCGGGCGGAATCACTCAACAGGGGCCCACGGTCACTCAGGACGGTGTAGGCCTCTGATCTTCGGAGGGATTCCTGCTGGAGGTTGGGACCACACGTGGTCCAAAGCACAGGTTCGTAGAACGTTGTGAAGGGGTTGCACTCGATAATAGTGCACGGTACCCAGGGGTCGCGGTTCCTCGTCACTCGTGGGGTCCACTTGCCTCAGCTTCGCTGGGGACTCACGATGGCCTTGGAGAAGTCAGGAAATCCACTTCTTGGGCTGCAGGGACTTCGGACTCCGGCGGGAGCGGCGTAGTTTGCGACCGTCGTTATCGTTTTTGGTGCCTGCCAAGCAGGGGAGTCACTCCTTGACCCCAAGGGAGATTCTTCAGTCCTCTAATCGTGATGTAGAGCGTCGAAGGTCCAGGATTCAGTTTCAAAGTTTAGTCCAGGGATATCTAATCTTGCTGTGGCAAGGGTTCCCCATTTTAACTAGTAAAACAGGGAGGGACTAACTCTATGACCCCACCTATGGGAGGGTCAAGGGAGGGGTGGCTACACCCACTTCCCTTTGTCCAGTTTCGCGCCAGAGCAGGGGCAGGTAGCCCCTGAGCTGGTTTGAACTGGCATATGCACAGAGGAGCCTTTTGCTCCCCCAGTGCAGGACTTCAAAGCACTCTAAGAGTGCACCCACCCAGCCCCAATACACATTATCCTGTCTGGGGAGGTGGTCACACCTCCCTGCAACAGGAAACCTATTGTCCAGGCCTCCCCTGCCGGAGTTTCGTCCAGCAGCAGGAGGCCAGACTTGTGTCTGTGGCAGCAGCATCCATTTTGTGATGCCAGGGCTTCAGAAAGAAGTTACCGGGTAAGCCAGAGTTAACATGTCTTTCCCTCTAGAAGGGTGGAATGCTACCCCCGCCGCCAGGATTGGCGGGGGTAGTATTCCAAGATGTTTGACACCAAACACGACATGTTTAGGTGCAGCCATTCCAAAGTTAGCATTTTACCGCGAGGATATAATGCGCTTAAGAGTATATGGTCAGGCTGCACTACAAACAGCATCAGAGATGGTCTCCGAACGCTGCAGAGGGGCCCTGCTCATGCAGGGGCACCCTCTCACATAGGAACCATGCACTCTGCCTTTAGGATTGATAAAGCCTGCCTTAGGAGTGACTTATAGGTTTCTAGGTGTGTATGTATTTCGTGATATAGGTAACCTATATCACAGTAAGAGGTGCATGCACCACCTTACCCAGGCTGCAGTAGCAGACCTGTGGTGTCAGTTTGGATGGCCTTCCAGGGGTGGCATAATACATGCTGCAGCCCCTGGCAGGCCTCTGAGGTACCTATGCCCTTGGTACATAGTATACCATATACTAGGGACTTATAAGGGCACTCCAGATCCCAATCAGAGATGTGCCTAAGGCACATGGAATCCATTTTACAGAGAAAGCAGATAGACTGGGGCCCTGAATAGCAGGATCCCAGTCCAACTAAGTCATAAACCAGCAAAACACCATAAAAAAAGTGGGGGCAACCATATAGTCAGATTCCACCTTCCTACATAACCCCCCAAACGAAAGGAGATAAGGCTAACCTTGGCCAGTTGAGCCTATATTGACTAAGTGGCCATATAAGGAAGCACCTGCACTAGCATGGTTGCCCCCTATGTTATGGTCCACTAAGCAATCCCTCACCCTAAGGGTATGAGAGGGTCTCCACCATGGGGAATCACTACCTCTGGTGTGCTTAGGTAAAGTACAAGGCTGGTGAGGTGTCTGAGTAGGGAAGTGAGGCCCTAGGAATGTTGGCCTCAGTTTCCTCAGATCACTGGTCACCATGTATGCCTGTCTTTCCATGACTGAGTTGCACTTTGCTCTAAGGGTCAACCTTTGGCTGCCTACAGCTGGGGGTTGGGTCCCTTTGGATGGAACACTGGAGGGACATGGCAGGTTTGGAACCTTCTGGTCCCAGGTTTGCCCTTGCCTACCAGAGTCCTTCTGGGGAGGTCCCTACATAAAGGTATGGGGGATCCCTCAGTGTGTAGAGGAATTTTCACCTGGCTAGGGCTACTAGACTGGCTGCCCCTAATCTGCTGATGGGGGCTTCCTCTGGACAGGGGGCCCGGGGGGTCCACTGACCTCCCTGACCTCTGCAGCCCTGGGCTGACTGAGGCAGGGTAGAGAGGGGCAGGTTACCTGCTCCAGACTGGGTACCACCGTGGAAGGGTCCTCTGCCATCAGGGGTGTGGCCAGGCCAGGCCTGACTACCTCTGTGGCAGTTCCTTCACTAGGGGTAGGGTCAGTTCCCTGAGGAGGCTGACCCTTACCTACTGTCTGGGGGAAGAAGACTTTTCTTCAACCCTTTTGCTCTCTTTTGGGGGAGAGTGGGCCATTCTTTCAGGCTCCATCTCTCCAAAGTCTTGGGCTGGGGCTGTGGCCATCACAGCCCCACTAACCTTTGCAGGGACGCCCAACATCCTAAGATGGGTTTGGTGTTCAACTTCAGCCCAGGCTGAAATTTCCAAATCATTGCCCATCAGGCAATCTACAGGTAGGGTTGGGGACACTGCCACTCTTTTTGGGCCTGTGACCCCCTCCCAGCTGAGATTGACTATGGCCATGGGGTGATCTGTTCTGACACCATCAATGTTGGTCACCTGGTATTTAAACTCAGGTAAAAGCTGGTGAGGGGGACTAGTTTCCCTGCCACCATGGTGACACTAGCCCCTGTGTCCCTAAATGCCACAGCTTTCTGACCATTAATCATTGGCTCCAGTCTGTACCTGCCCAATGCTATGGGACCCATGGTAAAGGTGGCAAATCCTATACCACCATCAGAGTCAGAGGAGTCTGTTGAGGGGTCCCTGTCTAAACTAGGGCCCACCTCTGTTCCTCTTGCAAAAGCACCCAACTTTTTGGGTGCACTACTCCCAACTGGAGGATTACTACTGGTAGTACCAGGAGGGGTGGTAGTAGTTGTGGGAGGAACATTTTCTTTATTGCCAATCCTGGGGCAACTGGGATCAGTTTTCCAGTGCCCAGGCTTTTTACAGACATGGCAATATGGTTTCTTTTCAGGAGAGGAAGGAGTTTGGGACCCACCCCAGAAGAGGAATTTTGGGGCCCTGTAGGGGACTTATCCTTAGATTTATCCCCACCTTTCTCTTGGGACTTAGTAGAATCTTTCTTCTGGTCACCACCCTGATTTCTAGTTTTTACTCTGGTTCTGACCCATTTGTCTGCCTTCTTTCCCAATTCTTGGGGAGAGGTCAGATCAGAGTCCACCAGATACTGGTGCAAAAGCTGGTTTTGACAATTATTAAGGATCTGCTCCCTCATAATCAAATTGTACAATCCTAAAAAGTCATGCACTTTGTTGCCATGTATCCAACCTTCCAGAGCCTTTGTAGCACAATCTACAAAATCAACCCAGTCTTGAGTCTGAGCTTTTTGGGTGTCTCTGAACTTCAACCTATACTGTTCAGTGGTTAGGCCAAACCCATCTATCAGAGCACTCTTCAAGACTGTGTAATTGTCAGCATCCTCTTCTCTTACAGTGAGGAGCTTGTCTCTACCTTTGTCTGCAAAGGAGAGCCACAAGATTGCTGCCCACTGCCTCTGGGGGACCTTCTGAACTTTACAGGCCCTCTCCAGTGCAGTTATCCATTTGTGGATGTCATCCCCACTCTGGTAGGGAGGGACAATCTTGTTTAGGTTTCTATGGTCATAAGACCTGTCCCTATCTCTAGGGATATTGCTGCCACCATGGGACTCTAGTCCCAACTTTCTTCTCTCTCTAAGGAGATCTAGGGATTCTCTATCTAAAGCCAATTGCTTCTTCCTGATCTCCAGTTGAGTTTCCTCATACTGGACCAGTCTCTTTCTTCTCTCATGAGAGGATTCCCTCCTGTGAGAAGAAACAGAGCTCCCTATTGAGGTGCCAGAGTGGTTAGACTCCTGAGAAGGAGACCTAGACTTTCTGAGCACACTCATAATCCTTCCTGGGGGGACAAAGGTGTGGTTCTCTAGATCCTCATCTTCATCTTCCCCAGAAGGGATTGGGTTTTCCAGGTCAGGGTCATTGTCACCCTCCTGGTCAGTTTCAGAGGGGGCTGGGGGTAGTAGTACCCCTGGCCCCTTCCTCATCTGCTGGCCCACCCTCTGCTCCTACCCCTTCAGTCTCTGAAGACTTACTAAGATCATAAGCCACCAACAACTCCTGGAGGTGTTGGGTGGTGGGACTTTGGCCTGTCCTTAATTTCCTCACGTTACACAAAGCTCTCAGTTCCAAGAATGGGAGTGTGTCATACTTGGAGGGAAGCTCAATGGCTTCCTGCAGGGCATCTCTAGATCCTGCTTTTAAAGACATTACTAGTGTGGTGTGGTGTATGCACTACCTACTCTAGTGTGGCCTACTAAACTCTCTTGAGTTGTAGAAAGGGTTGTGCTATCCCTTAACACACAACTCTAAGTTCAGTAGAACTTACTGATATTCTAAGCTTAAATTATATGTACCTTAGGTACCTTTAGTGGTTTTCAGTTGATCAATTCAATTGAGATTATCTGGTAAAACAATAGCAAGCTGGAATCCCACACGCTGCACACCAATGTGAGAAGTTGGCCTGGCATATGCTGTCCACTAATTATAGTGGGCACCTTGCACCAGTCCAAATCGACTCTTATGGTAGGTAGGTTAAAGACAACCTTATTGAAAGCTATCCTAGTGGTAGCTGTGGAGAGCAGCCTTCAGGCTAAGTCTTGAAGGAATGTAAAGCAGCTTGTTTTACCAGTCTATAATCTCTTGAGTGACCAAATGAAAGAGCACCACACCAGGTATATATTCAAAATATATGTATTTATTACTAAACACACCCCTCTAGTCTCTTTATGAGGCTAGAGTTCGAAATACATAGGTTATAAGATCTTAAATCACAGTAATAGCACAAATACACGTTTGGGCCCTAGGGGCGTACCAAACCATATACCAATAAAGTGGTATGCGAACCACGACTGAACTAGACACTAGGCCTAGAGCCTCTAGAAGTGCTTGGACCACAAGGAACCACCCAAGGTAGTGACACAGGGGACCCACGGGAGACGCGTGCAGTGTAAATACACAACCGCGATACGCCGTTAACTTCTATGGAGAAAGTCGGGATCGGGAAAATAGAGGAAAGGGACACTTAAAAGAGGACTAGGACAAAACCCTTTGAGATCTAGGACTTTGAAGAGTCTCTACCCACGGGAGCACCGGAGTACTCGTGTTACCTCACCCAGGGAAGCCGGGTGCATAGGTGCCTTTCGGGGTCGGGTTTCGTCGTCGGTTCTTATGGCGATCTGCTGCAAAGTGCTGCTGGCGACCAGGAGAAAAGTGTCCGGGTGGATCCAAGAGTGGATCGGAGTTCTGAAGAACCTGAAAGCAGAGGGGACAGAGTCTGGGTCACTAGCCAGTGACCAGGAAGGCGATGGACAGATGCCCACCGATGTCGAGTGCTTCAGGTGCGTTGACGGTCGTCTCGTTTCTGCAGCCACGAGGTCCAGGAGGCGTTGTTGGCGACCAGGAGCAGGATTCGGGCTGGTACACGATGTCTGTCGAGTGCTGCGGTGTCGGCGACCGGATTGGACCCAACAAGCCTTGGCAACGGCAAGTCTCGATGTAGCTGAAGATCGTCGATGGTGCAGACCAGCAAGGTCTGGGGAACTCACCCAGCGAGGGTAAGTCAGGGCAGGCCTGGAGCAACCAGGGGAGCCCTTTGGTTTCTTTAGAAAGTCTTCTGGGGACCCACGAGCCGGCTGGCAAGGGATCGCGAAGACACCTCGGGCGGAATCACTCAACAGGGGCCCACGGTCACTCAGGACGGTGTAGGCCTCTGATCTTCGGAGGAATTCCTGCTGGAGGTTGGGACCACACGTGGTCCAAAGCACAGGTTCGTAGAACGTTGTGAAGGGGTTGCACTCGATAATAGTGCACGGTACCCAGGGGTCGCGGTTCCTCGTCACTCGTGGGGTCCACTTGCCTCAGCTTCGCTGGGGACTCACGATGGCCTTGGAGAAGTCAGGAAATCTACTTCTTGGGCTGCAGGGACTTCGGACTCCGGCGGGAGCGGCGTAGTTTGCGACCGTCGTTATCGTTTTTGGTGCCTGCCAAGCAGGGGAGTCACTCCTTGACCCCAAGGGAGATTCTTCAGTCCTCTAATCGTGATGTAGAGCGTCGAAGGTCCAGGATTCAGTTTCAAAGTTTAGTCCAGGGATATCTAATCTTGCTGTGGCAAGGGTTCCCCATTTTAACTAGTAAAACAGGGAGGGACTAACTCTATGACCCCACCTATGGGAGGGTCAAGGGAGGGGTGGCTACACCCACTTCCCTTTGTCCAGTTTCGCGCCAGAGCAGGGGCAGGTAGCCCCTGAGCTGGTTTGAACTGGCATATGCACAGAGGAGCCTTTTGCTCCCCAGTGCAGGACTTCAAAGCACTCTAAGAGTGCACCCACCCAGCCCCAATACACATTATCCTGTCTGGGGAGGTGGTCACACCTCCCTGCAACAGGAAACCTATTGTCCAGGCCTCCCCTGCCGGAGTTTCGTCCAGCAGCAGGAGGCCAGACTTGTGTCTGTGGCAGCAGCATCCATTTTGTGATGCCAGGGCTTCAGAAAGAAGTTACCGGGTAAGCCAGAGTTAACATGTCTTTCCCTCTAGAAGGGTGGAATGCTACCCCCGCCGCCAGGATTGGCGGGGGGTAGTATTCCAAGATGTTTGACACCAAACACGACATGTTTAGGTGCAGCCATTCCAAAGTTAGCATTTTACCGCGAGGATATAATGCGCTTAAGAGTATATGGTCAGGCTGCACTACAAACAGCATCAGAGATGGTCTCCGAACGCTGCAGAGGGGCCCTGCTCATGCAGGGGCACCCTCTCACATAGGAACCATGCACTCTGCCTTTAGGATTGATAAAGCCTGCCTTAGGAGTGACTTATAGGTTTCTAGGTGTGTATGTATTTCGTGATATAGGTAACCTATATCACAGTAAGGAGTGCATGCACCACCTTACCCAGGCTGCAGTAGCAGACCTGTGGTGTCAGTTTGGATGGCCTTCCAGGGGTGGCATAATACATGCTGCAGCCCCTGGCAGGCCTCTGAGGTACCTATGCCCTTGGTACATAGTATACCATATACTAGGGACTTATAAGGGCACTCCAGATCCCAATCAGAGATGTGCCTAAGGCACATGGAATCCATTTTACAGAGAAAGCAGATAGACTGGGGCCCTGAATAGCAGGATCCCAGTCCAACTAAGTCATAAACCAGCAAAACACCATAAAAAAAGTGGGGGCAACCATATAGTCAGATTCCACCTTCCTACATAGTTGGTGGCCTGCGCAGCTACACGTTTGCCAGATGAATCCAATAATTTTGACTCTTTGTCAGGGGGCGGAGCATCCCCTGAAGTTTGGGAATTAGCTCGTTTACGAGCATTAGAGACGACCAGGAGTCAAGAGGGAGCTGACCTTTGATGTAGGCGGGGTCATCAGGGGCAGGTCTATACTTTTTATCTATTCTAGGGTTAAGGATCCTGACCCTTACAGGGTCGTTGAATATTTCAGGGGCATGTTTAATGACACCTTTGATCATGGGTAAAGTTTGAACAGTTTTTGAGACTGTTCAAAGGTGTCTAGAAGGAAATCTTCCTCTGGTTGGTTGGTGTTTATATGCACCCGTGAAAGACAGCAGCCCTTTGGATAAGTTGTCCAAAACCAATGTGATCATCTGGTGGAGATGGTTTTGTGGGATAAGGTGGAGGGCTGGGGAGGTCTGTAGGATCTAGGGGGTCGTTGTAGCCCCAGTCGTCCTGTGGTGGGTTATCTGGGTCTAGAAGTAGATTATCAGGGTCATCACCATACCCTATGTCGTCCTGATATTCATGTGGTGGAGAAGTTACAGGCTGAGGCGGTGTAACAGGGATGTGGAGAGGAGGGGTGTTAGACAGAGGTATAGGAGAAGAAGGAGGCATAGGGAAGTAGAAGAGTCCTTCTTGTTTGGAGGGACAGGCCTGTGGCGTGGCACAGAGGAGATATGTCCAGTGTTAGGATTAATATGTATTTTCTGTTGATTAGGATCGATGGGATCCGGTCGAAACAGTTCCTCCTCCTGAATATTTGGCTTCGGCGCCGAATTTTTCGGTTCCGAGCGCGGTGATGACTTTTTGGATGTTCTTTTGTCTTAGAATGGCGTAGGGAGTCCTTCGGCTTAGCTATCGGCTCGAACAGCTTTGGTTTAGGGGCTGTGTCGTGGAGCCTGGGTTTCGGCGCCGAGTGATCCGCATGCTTGGAGGCGGATTTTGGGACCGAACCGGATTTCGGCGCCGGGTGTTCTTTTGGTTTCGGCGCCGAAGGTGCACTGCGGAACGGACACGTGTGGTTTGGTCGGTGCCGAGAAGCCGGAAGGCTTTATTTTCTTCTTCGGCGCCGACTGGGGCCCGCAGGCGAAGTGTTGACCGGTGCCTTCGTTTTTGCAGGTGGGGTTGGGGCAGGGGCGGTAGTACTCACTCGTTGCCCTGGAGTGATGGAACCGTCTGAGTCCTCTGCCTCCGAGATGATAGTGAGGTCTTCGGAATCTTCCTCCGGAACATCGGGACCCTCATCGAAGATATTGACGGGTTCCGGAGCGGACCGTTGCGCCATGATGTGCCTTCGGGCTCGACGATCGCGAATGGTCTTTTTGGAGCGGAAGGAAGCGCAGGCTGGACAGGTGGCCTCGTTATGGTCAGGTGAGAGGCACAGGTTACAGACCTCGTGGTGGTCACTGTGGGGGAACTTTGCTCCACACTGGGGGCATTTCCGGAAGGGCGTCCTTTCCATGGGCAGTAGGCCTTACGGCGTCGATGGGCCCAACGGCCCGCGTCGACGGCTGGAAAGGAGATCGAGGAAGGGATGTCGAGATGTTGATATTAAGTCGTGAAAAACGCTGAAAATGAAGTTTCGAACCGGAGGGTCGAAGTTGCATCCGAACCCGATGGCGGAAAAAAACAATCTGAGGATGGAGTCGATGCCCATGCGCACTATTGTCCAAAGGAGGAGTCACCTATCACATGACTACAAAGACTTCTTCGAAGACAACAAGAAAGTGCAAGCATCCGAGCCCAACACCAGATGGCGATCTAATGCACAGTGTGAGGATCTGCAGCTCACATGCCTCGAACAGATGCTTCGGAGCAGACCAGCAAGGTCTGAGGGACTCACCACTTGGTGGGGAGTTAGGGCACGTCTGGAGCAACCAGAAACGCCCAAAGAAAATCAGAGTTGCCTTCACAGGGACCCACCAGTCGACGGACCAGGGATCGCGAAGGAGCCCCAAGCGGAAATTAAGGAAGCGGGCCCACGGAACACTCGTGGAGTGTAGGCTCACAATCTTCGGTGCAAATGGTGCTCGGGGCCTGGGCTACGAGTAACCCAAAGCAGGACTTCAAGAGTCGTCGAGAAGTCAATGCACTAGCAAATGTGCACGGTGACCAGGAGTTCCGGTTCCACGCTACTCACGAGGGCTGCGGGTCTCAGCTTTGCTGGGGACTCGGGTCGGCCTCTGAGATGTCTGGAAATCCTCTTCCTGAGCTGCAAGTACTTCGGAGTCCGGCGGGAGCTTCGGAGATGCAGACCGGCAAATGCTTCGTTGGTGCCTGCCAAGCAGGGGAGTCACTCCTTGACCCCAAGGGAGATTTCTTCAGTCCTCTAGTCTTGAGTAGAGCGTCGAAGTTCCAGGATTCAGTTGCAGAGTTTCGTCCAGGGATATCTAAAATCCTGTTGCCAGGGTTCCTTACTTATACTAAAGAATGGGGTTGGACTAACTCTGGGGACCCACCTATGGGAGGGTTTGGAAAGAGGGATGGCTACACCCATTTCCTTTGTCCAGTTTCGCGCCAGAGCAGGGGCTGGCAGCCCCTGCAACCGGTTTGAACTGGGGTATGCACGAGGACACCAAATGTGCGCCCAGTGCAGGACTTCAAAGCACTCTTGGAGTGCACCCACCCAGCCCCAATCCACTAAGGCCTGTCTGAGAGGTGGTAACACCTCCCTGAGACAGGAAACCTATTGTCCAGGCCTCCCCTGCTGGAGTTTCGGTCAGCAGCAGGAGGCCAGACTCGTGTCTGTGGCTGCAGCATCCATTTTGTGATGCCAGGCTCTGTTTAGGTGGTACCGGGCATACCAGTGCTGTCATGCCTTTCCCTCTAGAAGGGTGGGATCATACTCCCACACCAGTTACTGGTGTGGGTGTATGATTCCAAGGTGTTTGACACCAAACACGACATGTTTCCGTGCAGCCATCCCAAAGTTAGCATTTACCGTTTAGATATAATGCACTTAAGAGTATATGGTCAGGCTGCACCACAGACAACCCCGGAGAGGAGATTCCGAAGGCTGCAGAGGGGCTCTGCTCATGCATGGGTACCCTCTCACATAAAACCAAGCACCCTGCCTTCAGGATTGATAAGGCCTGCCATAGGGGTGACTGATAGGTTTCTATGTGCAGTGATAGGTGAGATATAGTGAACCTATATCTCTGTAAGGGGTGCATGCACCACCTCACTCCAGGCTGCAGTAGCAGTCCTGTGGTGTCATTTTGGAGGGCCTTCCAGGGGTGGCACAATACATGCTTCAACCCCTGGTAGGCCTCTGGGGTACCTATGCCCTGGGTACATAGTATACCATATACTAGGGACTTATAAGGGCACCCCAGAATCCAATCTGAAGTGTACTTAAGGTACAGGGAATCAATTTAGAGAGGAAGCAGCTAGGCTGGGGTCCTGGATAGCAGGGCCCCAGCCAGACTAAAGTCGAAAAACAGTGATACACCAGCAAAAAGTGGGGGTAACCATAAGAGGCAGATCCTACTCTCCTACACAGTATGCTCCAGTTGGCATATCTTGAACATTCACAAACCAAATCCAGACAAAATACAGAGACCACTTTTTGCATATAGGCGCAACAAAAATCTTAAGGACCACATTGTCCATTCGAGAATGAAGGTCAAAAACACCTTTCTACAAAGAACCATTGACTGTTCACAACCGGTAATTGGAAACCATAAATGCAATTCATGTAAAGCCTGTGTATCAGCAATTGAAGGTTCCACCTTTCAATTCAACAGCCACCATATACGTCCCACTTGCTTTACCAACTGCAAGACGAAAGATGTTGTCTATCTACTGATCTGCCCTTGCCATCTGGGGTATGTGGGAGAAACAGCCAGAGCAATTAGCACACGGTTAACAGAACATAGATCAGCTATACAAACCTACAAAATCACGGCCCCCTTAGTACAACATTACATGGATAAAAACCATACTTCGGAAGACATACAATGGTACATCTTAGAAAAAATCAACAGTAAACCTGGATTAACCAGTGAGGCAATACGAAAACGTAGAGAGGTTTACTGGATCTTCACGTTGGGAACAGCCAAAACTGGGTTGAATCAAGAAATACTGTGGCACCAGGTAATAAAATACAATGTCTAATTGTACCATCTCACCCCCAGTTATACTGTCTGAACTACATCTTTTCACTAAATTGAAATAAAAACATGTAAATATAGTAGAAGATCAGGTACACCCATACATTCGGTCTGGCCACCATTGCCTTCACTTGAGGTTCATATTTACATCAAGACCTGACCAACTTATTTAGGATACGTTATGATCCCTATATATCGACATCCTCGTAAAACGACACACCTGGCTAGAGCAACTCGCTAGTCATAGTTATTGTAATTTTCACATTTAGGAACACGAGTCAAGAAATGGATATGACTCATGCTGTATGGTGTCATATACAGGAATAAAGACATCTCACTGTTACTGAAGATGCGTACCCATTGAATGCTATATGAGTATACGCCCACCCCTCCCCCATTGAGGAGCGGAAATCCTTAGTTACCTGGCAGAACTTTGACGTCATCTCGGAAGAGGACCTCCTCAAATGCATCCTCGAAACTAAACCCTCCAACCATTCTTCTGACCCCATCCCTAGCGACATCGCCATCGATTTCTACACCTATACTCTCTCTTACTGGACCAGGCTAGTCAATCTCTTCCTCAGTCAAAGCTCCCTCCCGGTTGCCCTCAAATCAGGACAGGTCACCCCTCTTCTAAAAATACCCTCCGCCGATGCGAACGACCTCAACAACTTCTGCCCTATCACCAACCTCCCTTTTCTTTCGAAAATCACCGAAAAATGTGTGGCGAAACAACTTTCCTCACATATTATGGACAATAACCTCCTCGACGTCTTCCAGTCTGGCTTCATCCAAAATTGCAGCACTGAAACAGCCCTGCTGCAAGTGATTGACGATGCGCTGCATATACTCGACTCTGGGGAATCGTGTCTTCTGATTCTTCTAGACCTCTCTGCAGCCTTTGACACTGTTAATCATAGCACCCTCCTCAACAGAGAATGGGATTGGATGGCACAGTGCTCAAATGGTTTGCCTCTTTCCTCTCGGACAGATCCCAAATGATCAAGATATGCGTAACAGTCTTTCATCTCCATTGGCCATAGGTCAAGGCGTCCCTCAAGGTTCTATCCTGGCACCCACCTTGTTTAATCTCTACCTGGAACCTTTAGGGAACCTTCTAAGCAAATCTGGGATCCATTACCATCTTTTATGCGGACGACACCCAAATCTACCTTAAGGTGTCTTCCGCACACGATCTCTCCCTACTCAACTCTACTCTCAACTCTATTCACAACTGGATGTTAGCTCACCAACTCATTCTGAATCCTGCCAAAACTGAATTCCTCCTCCTCTCTACCTCTCTCTCACCTCCTCCTGTTCAATCTTGGATGGATCAGCTGAACCTACTCAACAACAAACCCATCATTGTCGACAGCGCTAAATCCCTAGGTGTCATTCTTGACAAAAGACTCAACCTAATCTCCCACATCAACTCTATTGCTAAGAACGCACGTTACCAGTTGCGCCTGCTATGGGGGATCCGTCGGTTCTTCCCGGAGAAAGACTTAAAAACCTTGGTACAATCTCTGGTTCTCTCAAGACTGGATTATTGCAATTCTCTTCTGACGGGCCTACCCAAATCCCACCTCTCCCCCTCAAATCCATCCTCCATTCAGCAGCTCGCTTCATTTCAGGGTCTAAACGGAGCGACCACGTCCACTCCTATCCTGTCCTCTCTTCGATGGCTGTCGATCGAGGCAAGATCTATTTACAAAACTGCCTGCATCACACACAAAGCCTTACACACATCCTCCTCGTTACCTGGCGAATAAATTGAAATTGTCCGGTGGCTCTCGCCCTTCCGCAATGCGGAAAAGCTTCTGCTTGAGCCCCCATCTTCAAAAGGGAAAGATCGATGGCGCAATCCTTCTCAGGCAATGCGGTGAGAATCTGGAACTCGCTTCCCCCATTGCTCCGTGCCACCGCCTCTACCCGGATCTTCAAAGCTGACCTCAAATCTCTTCTCTTCAAAGACACTTTCAGAACTAATACTTTCATTCTCAGGCCCCTCTAGGAAGTCCAGCTCTTCATTGTAAATTTGTACTTTTTTCCTGTATCATTCCTCACCCTGGCGTGCTGTGTTGGATTTTATGTGTGTGTTCCCTTTATTTTAAGTCCCCTGTTTAATTCTACGCCCTCTCTACTCCCTCTCAAGGAAGTTCTTCCACTATAGGAAATTCTGTACTCCCATGCCTATAGAAGTGCCTATAGAAGTGCCTTCCCAGCGTGTCCTGAGTGACTGCCACTTATTGCAGTATTATACCTCTATTTGTATTTTGTATCTCATGTATCATGCACACCTGTCACTTGTTCCTCTTGGAACGTATACCTCTTTTTGTATCTGGTTTGTTTTTGTTATTTTGCACAATTGTCACTTTTTTCCTCATGTAATGTAACGCTTGCTTTTGGATTATGCTCATGTAATGTTACTGTTCCTATTGTGAAGCGCTCTGACACCTTCGGGTAAAGTCCGCGCTATATAAAAACGCATAAATAAATAAATATCACTTAGTGAAATACATGAGGATCCTTTTCCAATATGGCGCCTGTAAAACACCGTCATTGCAACCAAGTGCACTCACCTAAACAGGAAATAGTTAACATGTCTCTACCCCGGAAGTGCGTCAGTATAAAAAGCTAGAGATCGGGCATGGACGCGTACTGTCGTTTCCTAAGGTTAGCGTTGCAGATCGACACGGACGGGGAGTATAACATTTCCTTAATTTATAGAATGGGACAGCCCATTTTATTCGGGTTACACCAACAGAAAAGTCCTCACCAATGATTGTAGAACTAGAAGCCACCAGCAAGAGGATATCATAGCTTAATCTTTATAAACATTTAGAGGGTATATCCAAGATGTTTTACAACGGACCTTTAATAACAACATCAGCACCATATGCTATCGGTTAGGAGATTTGAATCTAATATCCGTTTAGCACCATGGACCACTTTCTGTTAGTGAGGCAGGATGACATACATGACCAATCATTACACATCGACTCACATAGCCTCAGCCCACCCACCAGAGACTACTGGAGGTAGAGCCCATTTATTGGGAGCCAGGGACAATAGCAGTCCATTCTAAACCTTATAGCCTCCTCTGCATTAATCGCATTTCTTCTGGAAACTGCTCGGTTTCAGCCAAATGACGGTGTAGGATCCACACAGGGAGTCACCGCCAACAATAGATGCACCTGAAATGAATTGTGCACCCACTGACGGTCATTTATATAAACAAAGTGCCCATAAAAACGGTTAGTATTTAGATACACTTTGTATTTATATACAGGAGAATAGATTAAACAATAGATTATCTATCCCCAGGACAAGACAATTTCATATTTACATTCTGTGTAACAAGAACCAACCATTCATCTTAATAAGTAAACAACTACCGCTGTGCGATCGGGTTGATAAATAAAAGGTAAGAGAGGACATTGTTTATTCGGTTGACCCTACATTTGGCATTTAAGTTGATAAGGAAGTAGAACGATGTCCAATAACTATTTTTATTCTGTTTCTATCCCCACTTAAAAGCGTAGCACCTGCATTCACCAGTCAACGCCATCTTATCCTCAGACCAGAAATAAAGACTGAGATTTAAAGGGAACATGCATCTGTATAATGTCACCTGCCTATTGTCTGGGGAGTTACCAGTGCACATATCACCCTGTTTGTTACATTGAGTTTACCCCTTTTTCACTCCCTTTTTGACATATATAGGAAGCAGTGATCCTGCAGGAAGCTCTATTCAAGGAAATTAGCACCTTGATATCCCTAAGTTGATTTCATGACCACTGTATAAAATATTAGGTATGATCTCCATTATTGATACACCAGGAGCTAAGGACAAACTAAGCTGTCCATAAGAAGGGATATATGGTGTTCGCTATTTAGTCGCGGAGAATCTACATCTCTAGCTCTTCTTGATATCTATCCTTGTGTTGTGCAGCATGCATTAAACAAATTCCTAACCACTTTTGGACCTTTATGCAAAGACGCATGGGTATCTTCAACTCTTTACTTAACATTATTCACTATTTATTCTTTATTCTTTACACCTTAATTCTTTCTATGGTGGAACTGTCTCATCTGTGTATTGTCACTGATACATCAACAATAAGAGACACAACGATTTTATTCTTAGATATCTTTTGGTGTTACCTGTCACTGTAGTGTATGACTTTTATTGGTATTATAATAGCAAGCACATTAATTCTGGACATTTATGTTGTCTATTACTTCATTTAGTGACACTGTGACGGAGTCCTGATGAAGGCCATGCCGAAACGCGCGTAGTCTGACAAAATACCGCCAGTCTCTGTGTATCATCACAATATCGTCTTTCTCTTTCTCCTTTCTTCTTTGAAAATTGATTATAATAAGTTGAATAATCAAGGATGATTATGTATGTACATGTGTCTACATTGTTAGATTATGTAAACAATGATATGAAGTTTTGACAACACAAAATGAAGTTCTGATAATATTTTAGCAGAAACCAATCATGTATAACAAATATTATATTTATGTACATATTGAAAAAAAGAAAAAAGAAACATTGATGAAATTTTGATACTATGTTTATAATTTAGAAATAAATGGAATAAATATACACTGTCTGGATATCTGTTCTATTAAATAATACCAGGTAGTACGTTAGAATTCTGCCTGCATTATTTGTTAACTACTGTGCCCAGGTGTGTGCTTTTACACATTAATTATTGTTCCCTGTCAGGGCGTATTTATCCTAAATACAGGGACCCCAGTTCTTTCCAAGATTTTGTTGCTCTTTAAACACCCCTCCCAGCGGGAGAGGGGCTTGGTAGGTTCGCACCTCACATTGATGGAGAGCTCGCTGTGGGCCAAGGTCCTGCTGGGCAGGCTGAGTGCTTCGGCCTCGCCAGCGTGCTGCCAAATGCGAAGGACTATGAGAAGGGGGGGATGGGGCGGTGTGCCATGCATGAGAGTCATGTTGGGGGAGGGAGGCTCTTCAGTTTGGACACACAGCCAAAGAGTGGGGAGTTTCCCAATGCACAAGTTACTAACTTGTGTAACGATATATATGTAAGAGACAGTAGTTAGTGACAGATTCCTTACCTTAGAATATCCCCAGGCGTCAGGCTGGATCCGGGAAGAGCTTCTTGCGTAGCAGTACCCTTGCGCGTCGGTAGGCGGCGTCGTGCGGCTCCGCGTCCGTCGTCGGCGTCGTGATCGCCGGGATGGCGTCGCTGGACAGTACTTAGCGCCGCCCCTGCGCGCTGACGTCTGTTCTGTACACGACTTTCCGCGCCAGGAACGCAGAGCCATGCAAGAAGCTGACATAGGTGTCTGAAAAATGCTAGGGCCCTGAAAGGGATGTCCTTAACCCTAGAAATCAGTTCGCAGAACGGGGGAGGATGGGTGGGCGGTAAGGAATCTGTCACTAACTACTGTCTCTTACAGATATATTGTTACACAAGTTAGTAACTTGTGCATCTGAAAGCGACACGTTAGTGACAGATCTTTACCTTAGAATAGATACCCCAGCAATACCAACCGGTGGTGGGTCTGCGAACAAAGATCAGACAAGGAAGTCCTGGAGGACAGAACGGCCAAAGAAGCCGTACCTCCGGACCTGACTGTCAAGGCAGTAATGCTTTGTAAACGTGTGCAGCGAGGCCTACGGAGCTGCCTGACAGATAACCGGCAGCGGGAACACCGCGGCCCAAGGCCGTGGTAGCAGCCGTTGCCCTGGTGGAATGGGCACGCAGCCCAACAGGGAGGCTCCTTCTTAGCCAAAGAATAGCAGGTCTTGATGCACAAGGTAACCCAGCGGGAGATGGTCCTCTTGTGCACCGCCCAACCTCTTGGCGCCCACGTAGCCAACAAAGAGCTGGTCATCCACCCGGAAGAGTTTTGTGCGGTCAACATAGAAGGAGAGCGCACGTTTTGGGTCCAGACGGTGGAGCCTCTCTTCTCTCTGGAAGGATGCGGAGGCGGAAAGAAGGTGGGCAAAGTGATGGTCTGCCCAATGTGGAAAGCAGTAACCACCTTTGTGCAAGCAAGGACGGACGCGTCCGAAGAACAACCTTGTCTGGATGAACAGACAGAAAGGGAGGTTTGCAAGATAGAGCCTGGAGCTCACTCACCCGCCGAGCGGAGGTGATGGCCACCAGAAAGGCTGTCTTCAGAGTCAGAAGACTGTGGCGGGGTCGTAATAATAGGACGGGGGCCAGGTCTGCTCAAATAAGGTTTTATTTTCCCAAAGACACGTTTGTGTCGACTTGTTAGTCTTTCAGTTGCAAACGTAGAGGGGTCCGTCGTGCTTGATGCTCCTCGACTTCTTGTTGCGGGATTCGCTTCCTCTACACGGGTTCTGGTCGGCTGTCTCCGCACTTCCGTCCGTTTAAAATGGGGCATGGAAGGGAAGAAGAGAAGTATGTGTCAGGAGGTTCTCTACTATGCAGGGGGGGGCCGGGGAGTGAAGGAAGCACCACCCACTCTTGTGCGCGATTTCCTTTCTTAGGGATGTGACCAGTGCTCGGGGGTGAGGGAACAAACGGTGCGTGAGGATTCTTAAAAGGGGTTTGTAGGGTTCCCGCTTACGTAGTCGGGCTGTCCCTTCTCCCCACCCACCCCGAGAACTTGTCTCGTACCTGTGTAAGCCACGCTCCTCCTGGAGCGTGGCTCAGGCGATGCGTGGGGACGTTGGCCTCCTGGCTCAGCTCGGGCTCCTGGTGCTCTCGTTCCTCTGTTCCTTCCGTCTTCCTCCGGTACTCCTCTCGGCTCTCTATCAACGATCCTCCTCCCGGCTCTCCTTTCTCCTCTCCGGTGTACGCCGCACACCCACTTCCTAGTTTCTCGGAACTTAAGGACGGGAACGTGATGACGTCTGTCGTGGGCGGAGTCTCGCTCACAGTGGCTGTTCCAGTTAAAGGGACCGACCTCGTTTTCCACCTCTCCCGGTGTCAATAAAGTTTCCTGATGTGACCTCCAGTCGTCCTGCTGAGAGGAGACAAGAGCGGTAGGTAGAGGCACTGCAGACCACCACTCTAAATCGGGCTCATGTCTCTTGCGCTGCGAGCCCGCTCATCCGTCACAAAGCTGAAGAGGACAGTTATGTAGAGGCTCAAAGGGAGCGCACATTAAAAAGGTAAGAACCAAGTTCAAGTCCCACTGAGGGCATCACAAACGGAACAGGAGGAAGAGGTGTGTAATGCCTTTTAAGAACCTGTTAACAACAGGGGACTTGAAAGGGAGGGCTGGATCAGGGAGCCTGAGGAAGGCCGAGATAGCACAAAGATAACCCTTGATGGTACCCAGGGCAGAACCCTGTTGGGCCAGAGAGAGAAGGAACAGAAGGACCTCAGAAAGAGGGGCAGAAAGGGGATTCACAGCCTTTGCTGTGCACCATGCCACAAATTTGTTCCACCTGCAAGCGTATACCACCTTGAGTGGAGGGACGCCTGGCTGCCAGAATCACATCACAAACTTCGGGAGGCAAGTCGAAAGGAATCAACTGCCGCCGCTCAATCTCCACGCAAGCAGGTGTAGACTGGACAGGTTCGGGTGGAGGACCGTCCCTGCTTCTGCGACAGAAGATCCTCCCGAGAGAGGCAGACGGATCGGGGATCTACGCTCATATTGAGTAGCTCGGGATACCAAACTCTTCGAGAGCCCAGTCCGGAGCCACAAGAATGACTTGGGCCCGGGTCGTGCCAGAGATCTTCTTCAACACTCTGGGTAGAAGTGGTATAGGCGGAAAGGCGTACAATAGAGCCGCAACTCCACTCGTGACGAAAAGCGTCGCCCGAGCGAGTGCCGCCTTGGAAATTCCAACGCGCAGAACTGATGACATTGCGCGTTCTCTTCGGTGGCGAATAGATCTAACCAAGGCTCTCCCCACTGTAGAAAGAGTCCTTGCGCCACTTCCGAGTGAAGACGCCATTCGTGATCCATCATGCACCTGCGGCTGGAGTTCGTCCGCCCTGGCGTTCAGGGAACCTGCCAGGTGTTGAACCATCAGGAACATGCCCTGATGTTCCAGCCATGTCCAGAGGCGCAGAGCCTCCTGACAAAGGGTCCACGACCCCACCCCGCCTTGTTTGTTGCAGTACCACATGGCGGTGGTGTTGTCTGTGAACACCTGCACTACCTTCCCTTTGACAGAGGGAAGGAATGCCTTGAGTGCAAGTCGGATCGCCCGGAGCTCCAGAAGGTTGATATGGAGCCGGGACTCCGCCGGGAGACCAGAGGCCTCTGATCTCCGCCTCTCCCATGTGACCGCCCCATCCCAGAAGGGACGCGCGTCCGTCACAACTGTGTTCTCTGGCTGGGGAAGGGAGAGGGATCTGCCCATGACCCATTGCCGGTTCGAGAGCCACCACTGCAACTGTTTTGCAGTCCCCTCCGAGATCTGGGCGTGATCGGACAGGTTGCCCCTGGTGCTGCGCCCACTGGAACTTCAGGTCCCACTGCAGAGCCCGCATATGCCATCTGGCATGATTGACCAGCAGGATGCAGGAGGCCATGAGGCCCAGCAGCCTCAGGGTCATCCGTGCCGAAACCCAGGATAAAGGCTGAAAGATCGGAATCATAGCCTGAATATCCCGGATTCGCCGTTCGGGAGGATAGGCCCGAAACTGCGTCGTGTCCAGAACTGCTCCGATGAAAAGGAGCTGTGGAGAAGGAATCAGATGCGACTCGGCACATTGATGGAGAACCCCAGCGAGTGCAGGAGTTCGGCCGTAGTCTGGAGGTGGGAGGCGACTGCCTGGGACGAGCCCGCCTTCAGCAGCCAGTCGTCGAGGTAGGGGAAGACTGAAACCCCTGCCCGGCATGGATGAGCTGCGACCACCGCCAACACTTTCGTGAACACCCGAGGGGGCACTGGTAAGGCCAAAGGGAGCCACGGTGAACTGAAAATGCTCGGGGCTACCGTGAACCGAAGGGTAACGCCGGTGGGCCGGCAGGGCGAGGATGTGAAAATATGCGTCCTGCAAGTCCAGCGCTACCAACCAGTCTCCAGGGTCGAGGGCAGTCAAGACCTGAGCTAGGGTGAGCATCTTGAACTTCTCCTTCCAGAGGAAGCGATTGACGTTCCGGAGGTCCAAGATAGGACGCATGTCCTCCTTGTCCTTTTTGGGCACCAGGAAGTAGTGGGAGTAGCAACCACGCCCTACTTCTGGGGTCGGAACATGCTCGATGGCCCTCTTGGCCAAGAGGGCCGTGACTTCCTTCTGCAGAAGTACCAAGTGATCCCCTGACATGCGGTGGAATTGAGGTGGCATGGCTGGGGGGTGGACTCGAAGGGGAGGAGTAGCCCCTTCGGACAATGTCCAAGACCCACCTGTCCGAGGTGATGGTAAGCCAGTGGGGAAGGTGATGGCGGACCCTGCCCCCTACTGGCGTGCTGTGCACCTGAAAGGAGGGACTAGGAGGGTTTGGAGGCCGCGGACGGGTTGGAGGTGGTGGCCTGACCCGCACGCTGGTTGCCCGATCCGCCACGGCGGAATCCACGTCCTCGGCCACGCGAGAGACGCCTGCTGCGCGGGCCGGTGGCTGGGCTGCTGACGTGAAGGGGGCGCCCCTACCGTGGCCACGATAGGGGCGAAAGCAGAAGTCAGCGGAGGGCGTGTAGCAGAAAGGCCCAGGGACTTGGCAGTAGCCCGTGAGTCCTTAAGCGCTCCAACGCATGGTCTGCTTTGGACCCAAAGGACCGACTCCATCAAAGGGCATGTCCATGAGAGTATTCTGGACATCCCCTGAAAAACCAGTGGTTCTCAGCCAGGCGTGGCGTCGCAGCGCCACCGTCGTTGCAATAGACCTGCCCAGCGCAGTCGGCGGTATCAAGGCCACATCGAATCGTGTATTTGGCCGCATCCCTTCCTTCCGCAATGGCGCGGGAAAGCAGTGTCTGGACCTCCTCAGAACACTGGGGCAAAACATCAGCCACCGAATCCCACAAGGAGTGGGTATATCGGCCCAAAAGACAAGCGGTGTTGATGGACCGCAAGCCAGCACTGGAGGAAGAAAAACCTTTCTTCCCAAATTGATCCAGGCGTTTGGATTCCCTATCCGGAGGGGCGGTAGGGGAAGGCGGTTTGGGAAGCGGAGGCCTGGACAACCAAGCTCTCAGGAGTGGGGTGGACAGAGAGAAACAGGGGGTCGCCCGGAGCTGGGCGATGGCGTCGGGACACGTTCCTATCCACAGGAGCCCCTGTGTTGGGCTTGGACCAGGCGCCCAAAAGAACGTCAGTGAGGCGTCGTTAAACAGCAGCACAGTCTCCGTAGAGAGGCTGCCGGCTGAAGCACCTCTGTCAAGAGATTAGTCTTGACCGCCACAGTAGGGAGTTGGAGATGTAAGGCTCAGCCGCCCTACGCAACACCGTTGCAAAATTGGCTCCCTCCTCCGTAGCGACGGGAGGAGACAGCATGCCAGTGTCAGGGGAAGTATCTAGACCACTGGCATCCCCTAGACCCTCTGTCCAGTCCTCATCGTACTGACACTGTAGTGCCAGAGGGTCATCAGACCCCTCCCAGTCCTCCTGGTCCTCCTCTGGTTCAAAATAAGGGGAGGAGGGACATTTGGGACCCAAGGTCTCATCGGCGCCGGAACCGGCGTCGGCGGCGCTCGTTCCGGGTCCATGTCCGGAGCCGGAAGGAACTGGGGGACGACGCCGCCCGGAGCCCCAGGCGGCGTCGAGACGGCACCCGGAGACATCGGCGCCGGCGGAAGGTGTCGTTAGGTCGAGCGGCGTCGATGGGGGTTGCGGAGCCGGGATCGAGGCCGGGGCCGAGCCGGAGCCGGGATCGAGGCTGGAGGCACGGGCGGCGCCCGGGGCGGAGCCGTCGGCGACGCCCGGAGCAACCCTATCAGGGCCCGCGGGGGCCCGAAGGCGCACCGGAGGGGCCTGGAGGCCCGAAGAGGCGGGCCATGGCCGACAGGAATTCCTGTACTTGGGCCGGATCCGCCCCCGAACCCGGGAAGGACGGGTATTGCGGGAGCGACTCCACAGAGCATGTCCGGGGCCGGCGGGGCGGGGATGGTGCCGGGAGGGCCTCAGCCGAGTCGCGAGACCGGCGAGGCGAAGTCCTAGAGCGACGATGCTTTTGGACTTTTATGTTTGGACTTACCGGACGAAGAAGACTCGATGCCGGCGACCGGTGTGGACTCCGCGATCGACCCCTGGACCTCTCCACGCGACCGGGGCTTGCGCGGAGCCGAATGCGGGCCTCCAGGAGCTTTGAGACCGCTCTCGCAAAGCTTTCGGGTTGAGGGCCCAGCAGTCGGAACAAGACTCCGTGTCGTGGCCTCGGCCGAGGCAGAAGAGACACTCCCGATGCGGGTCTGTGATGGACATCATCCGAGCACAGGCGCCGCAACGTTTAAACCCGGGCATCCCTACGACACCTTGAAGTCAATGAAAGAAAAACAGTGAAAAATTCACCAAAAAAGATTGGTCAAAAAATGACCAGGGCACTGCTCTTCCCGGATCTGCGCTTGCTGGCGCGGAAAAGAAGAACTGACGTCAGCGCGCAGGGCGGCGCCTAAGTACTGCCCGCGACGTCATCCCGGCGATCACGACGCCGACGACGGACGCGGAGCCGCACGACGCCGCCTACCGACGCGCAAGGGTACTGCTACGCAAAAAACTTTCCGGATCCAGCCTGACGCCTGGGGATATTCTAAGGTAAGGAATCTGTCACTAACGTGTCTCTTTCAGATATTGTTTTTTTTTATTTGTTTTGTTGGGGAAGTTATGGCTTACATTGAATGATCGGCAGGCTTGCGAGATGGAGGGAAGGGGTACAGAAGGGGGTGGCTGGAACTACTGCACAAACACTATAGATGAACTCTGACTGCAAATGTACGACCTGGAGCGTAAGAGGACTGGGACAATTTGTTAAAAGGCAGAGAGTATATTCTTATCATCAGTGGCCTTCTTGCAGGAGACTCATACATGGGTTTGTGCCTGCCCGCTTTGCATCGTAGATAGCGTGGGCAGTTTTTTGCGACCACGTACTCTAGCTATGCCAGGGGGGCAATGATATGGGTGGCTCCCAGGGTTCCTTTTGCAGTGAAGGAGGTAACAATGGATCCGGAGGGCCGATATGTAATTGTGGCTCGGACACTAGATGCAAGAGAAGTGTGTTTGGTGAACGTGTAGCTCCAACTAATGATGATCCGGAGCATACGCGGCCGGCAATAATCCTGGCCGGGGATTTAAACTGTGTTCTAAACGGGGAGATGGATCGCCACCCCCTAAGATGGCCACCAAACCTGCATTGACAGGTGCATTGCAGGAATTGAAAAGAGATGATTGGAGACTGCGCCACCCCCAGAGTAGATTGTACTCATGCTATGTGCCTGCCACGGGCACATATAGTTGGATTGACTACTGCTTGATATCAGACGCGGTGCAACAATGGGTGGATAACATTACATACTTAACACAATATATCTCAGATCACTCGCCCCTGCTTGTCACATTCCGTATGCAAGTGCAGGTACATGCAGTTCCGCTGTGGCGAATGAGTGTGGAAGCATTGTCAGATCAAGAATTTGTGCATGAGACGACCAGAGTGCTAGATGGTTATTTCAGGGAAAACTGGGGCAGTGCCTCTTCCAAAGCGATAGATTGGGACGCAATGAAGGTGATTTTGAGAGGCAAGTGCTAGAAAATAACATATGGGGTCAGACAGCAACTAACCAATATGCTAGTTAAATTAGAGAAGCGATTAGGAGATCTGGAAAAGGAACCGATTGAGCAACCCCTCAGTTTACAGGCCTGGCAGGAATGTAAGAGGGAACTATTAGACACATGGGACAGGCTGGATAAGTTTACGCACTCCAACTACAGGAAGCAGCTGAACAGGGAGGGAGATAAAGTGAGCCGTATGCTTGCTACGCTTATCCGAGGTGAGAACAGGAGTCCACCAATATCGGGGCTCCGGGATAAGCAGGGTAGATTAGTGTCCTCATAACAAGCAATAGAGGAGGTGTTCACTGATCACCTACAAGAAGTATACAGGGCCGACACTCATGAGCCCCCAAGAAATACAGTCATATCTAGGGGCGATACAAATGTTACAGTTATCTGAAGATGACAGAAAGATTCTGGATGCCCCCATAACAAAAGACGAGATATTGGCGGCCATGAAAGCCCTAAAGATGGCAAAAGCCCCGGGTGGGGATGGACTGCCGGCTGAGATTTACCATACCCAACAAGGAAACCTAGCTGAGCGATTGTTACCATGAGGCTCATGAGAGAGGGTTGCTCCCAGAGTTTATGAGGAAGGCAATTGTAGTGATGCTGCCAAAGCCCGATAGAGACAGCCTGGCGGTGTCCTCTTACCGCCCGTTTACCAATGTTAAACGATGACTTGAAAATATACTGGTCACGCTATTATTACCTTATTTGCCTCAATTAATAGTAGATGACCAATGTGGGTTCATCCCGAACAGGAATACTTCCCCGCTTTACACGAGGAGCAGTATGCTCTGGCGTTGCTAGACATCGAACAAGCTTTCGATTCGTTATCGTGGTAATTTCTTTGGGAAGTACTACATAAAGTAGGCATCGGAGACCACTATATTAAATGGGTGCAACTACTATATAGAGGATCTTCGGCCAGAGTGCGAGTAGGTAGGACAGTATCACGGAGCTTTGCGCTAAGTCGAAGGAAACGTCAGGGATACCCCCTATCACCTTAGGGTGATGCTGCAGGGGTGGGGACACCACACACCTGGTGTCCCTTTATGCAGATGATGCATTGGTATATCTCCAGAGCCCTAGTCACTCGGTCCCTATCATGTTGGAGATCCTGGCAGAATTTGGCGACCATACTGGATTGCGCGTCAATCGCTCCAAATCCAAGCTATTTCCCCTTGGGGACACGGGTGGGACGGTCTGAGGTAGACATGCCGCCTCTAGCTCTACCATGGGAGATCAAGAGGGTCAGGTATTTGGGTCTCCGTGTTACACATGGAGCACAAGACTTTGAGGAGTCAAATATGGGCAGGATAGTGGATGGATTAAAACGCAACATTAAATTCTGGAACACCCTTAGATTGTCCTTGATGGGTAAAATCACCCTAGTCAAAATGGTGATTCTCCCTAGGTGTCTGTACCTCTTCCATGGCACCCTGTACAATACACATCAGTGGGTTTTCTTAGAATTGGAGAAACTGATAGTGGAATTACTCTGGGACACTGGGAGGAAACGAGTAAACTTGGCAACATTAAAACGCGATTGGCGGGCGGGTGGACTGGGGGTACCATGTTTAGAGTACTACTACCTAGCGGCGCAGCTCCAGCACGCGGTGCAGTGGCTGGATGATAATGACAATTGGGAACGTAGACCGTTGAGGGGCACGTGCGGAGGGTACTCCCTACCGGAGGTACTGATGATGGGGTCGGGGGCACTGGACTGGTTGCCATACACGGCTTGAATGGTATGTGGCAAGTGGGCGGCTGCGAGTCTCTGGGGGACCTATACCCCAACAATAGATTTATAACGCTTATGGACGCCTCAGAAACGTTCCACCTTGAAACAGGGCAATTTTTACAATTCGCCAAAATTGCGGCCACGTCATGGGAGGTCTGGCCGTCATTCCCTGAGGCACCACCTGTTTCCCAGACGCTAGAAGTTATACTAGCGATGGCTGGGGCGGGAGGTTGATTACTCACATCTATAGGCCCTTAAGAGAGGATGCCCCCAAGAACACGCTGTCAGTACAGGGTAAATTGGAGGCACAGCTTGAGATGCCTCTTACTGAAAGGGATTAGGAAAGATTCAGGAGGGGGGCAAGACCACTTCTACTAATGTGCGGTTCAAGCTTTTTCAGTATAATGTGAGCCATCAGGTGTACCTGGCTCCCAGTAGGCGGCAAAGTATGAACCCGGAGCGTTCAGCCGAGTACCCTAGATGCTGAAGACAGTCCGCTAACTTCCTACATATGTTATGGTATTGCCCCGGCATAGACGGGTTCTGGCAGTCCGTCCTAATGAGGCTAAACTCAGCCACGGGGTGGGAGATCCCTAGGGGGATGGCCCAATGCTTGCTGGGACTCATTCCAATCTGCAAGAAAAAAAAGCTAAGCAGGAAGTTCCTCATCCTGGGGTTGCTACTAGCTAAACGCAGGCATGTGATTGGGTGGTTGCCTCCGAAACACCCGAAGATTGGCTGAGAGATATGGCTTAATGGATAAATGCTGAGGGGTGGCATGTGAGAAAGACCCGCTCGGATGAAAGATTAGACGATGATATGAGGGCCTGGGCGCCAATGCCCGCGGAATTATTGACGCCGTCGGATGAGCTACCTCTGTAGATTAAGGGGGAGGCAGATCTATAACTCAGATGCTTCAGTAAACAATTGATCATGGGAGACTGTCCATGATGATTTCATTCACATCCTATATGTTGATGTTTAATTTGGTCCTCTATGTGTGCCCCAAAATGCACTGTTGTGTGGAATTACTTTTCCTTTGTGTATGATGAACTGAGCCTGGGGGGCGGCGGGAGGGGGAGGGGGGTTAGGTAATATAAGGAAATGTATGTTCACTAAGTTGTGACCCACACTCTGGCTCCAAAAAGTTGATGTATTTAACATTATCCCTGAAATGCTAATAAAAAATATACAAAAAAAAAAAACCAGTTGCCACAGCACAACCTTGTTGCAACAAAGATAGCGCAAAACTTAAAACATCCGATAAATGGGCTTTCAAGGGGTCAATAGACTTCTCTCCACACCATTTCACAAATTACGCCCACCTGGCAGCATAGATGGTCTTGGTGGAGTGTCTTCTGGACGATAAAATAACGTCCACCACAACAGGTGGAACAGGTGGGAGAGAAAAAGAGCTGAGGTTGCCCCGTTCAATCTCCAGGCATGAAGGTTCAGGCTCTGGAGGTAGGAGTGTGGAACCTGCCCCTGTGATTGCGAGAGGAGGTCAGCCCTGAGAGGGAGTTGGAGCGGAGGGCACAATGAGAGGTAAAGAAGGTCCGTGTACCACACCCTTCACGGCCAATCCGTGGCTATGAATAAAACTTGGGCCCGGTCTTGGCGAATCTTCCTCAGAACTCGAGGAATCAAGGGTATGAGGGGAAATGCGTTAAGAAGCTGGGAGCCCCAACCTAACTGAAACACGTCCCCCAGTACTCCCTGCATCAGATACTGGAGACTGCAAAATGACAGGCAGTGTGCGTTCTTGTGAGTGGCAAACAGGTCTAACTGAGGAAACCCCCACATTCCAAAAATGTGAAGCATCACTTCGGGATAGAGACGCCACTCATGATCGGCTGAATATTGCTGAATGAGACTATCCGCACATACATTCAGAACTCCGGCCAAATGATTTGCAATTGCGCAAATCTGATGGTCCTGAGCCAGGGACCAAAGCCGCAGAGCTTCTCTGCAGAGTAGATATGACCCTACTCCTCCTTGTTTGTTGATATACCACATCGCAGTAGGGTTGTCTGTCAAGACCTGAACCGACTGACCGCGAAGGGAAGGGAGGAAGGCCTTGAGAGCCAGACGTATCGCCCGCAATTACAAAAGATTGATGTGAAACAATCTTTCCTCTGGAGACCAAAAACCTTTGACCTCCGGATCCCCCAGATGAGCTCCCCACCCTAAAGTGGAGGCATCCATTATCACTGTGGTCACTGGAGAAGGAGGGTGAAACGGCTTACCTTGAAACAGTTTGCCTGAAACACTGCACCATAGCAGATCCACTGCAGTGTCTCTAGAGATTCAGACCAATTCTTCAAGATCTCCATTGTGTTGAAATCACTCCCTGCGGAGTCACCACTGGAGCGCCCTCGTATGCCAGCGTGCATGGTTGACCAACAGAATGCAGGAAGAAAACAGACTGAGCAGGCGCAAGACCTTCAGGACTGGAACAAACACTCCATTCTGAAACAGTGGAATCATAGCCGGGATGTCTTGAATCCTCTGTGGGGGTGGGAAGGCACGACTCACTGCAGTGTCCAGTCCTGCCCCAATGAACAGGTTGTGTTGAGAGGGCTCTAGGTGAGATTTGGGTATATTTATCAATAAAACCCCTTGCTGTACAACAGCTGTGTTGTCACCTGCAGGTGGCGCAACAACACATCTGGCGACTTTGCTCTGAGCAGCCAGTCGTCCAGATATGGGAACACTGGAATCCCCAACTTTCTGAGATGTTCTGCTACCACTGCAATCACTTTTGGGAAGACCCGAGCTGTAGAAGTAAGGCCGAACGAAAGGAGAGCAAACTGGTAATGCCGAGTCCCCACCGTAAGGATACTTCTGATGCAATTTCAGAATGTGGATGTGAAAATAAGCATCCTGTAAATCGATCAACACTATCCAGTCTTACTTCTCCGGCGCAAGAAGAACCTGTGCTAGGGTCATCATTTTGAATTTCTCCTGTTTGAGGTAGGAATTCAAAATCCTGAGGTAGAGTATTGGCCGCAAACAACCATCCGTTTTGGGAACAATGAAGTACCAGGATTAGCAACTCTGACCCCTTTCCTGCTCTGGAACCAACTCTATTGCACCCTTGTGAAGCAATGTTTGCACCTCCTGCCAGAGAAGCAGACGATGCTCTTCAGAGCAAAGGCCTTGTCGGGGAGGAAAAGGAGGGGGAACTCGTGGAAGGGTAGGGCACAACCATTTTCCACGATGTCTAAAACTCAGAGGTCTGTAGTGATAGATCTCCAGTGGGGTTGAAAATAGGTCACCCGTCCTCCCACAAGGCAAGCATGCTCTAAAATGGCAGAGCTAGAGCTGCTTCCCTGCCACAACGGCAGGAGAGGAGGAGGAGACTTGTTGACGGGAAGAACCGCGCAGATGACCTCTGCCCCTTCCCCTGTCAGTCTTGTAAAGGGGCTTTGCACGCTGCTGCTGCTGGTGGTGCTGCCAATTTCTTCGACGAAAGGACAGGTCCCTAAAGAATCCAACAAATCTGTGGAATTGTCTATAATCCCTAGGCTGGGTCTGAAGACCCAAGGATCTTGCAGTTGCCCTGCTGTCCTTAAAACGTTGAAGCGCAGTCAGCCTTTGCCCCAAACAAGCGAGACCCATCAAACGGTAAATCCAACAGAGTAGCCTGGGCATCTGGTGAAAAGCCTGATCTCCTTAACCAGGCATGACGTCTAGTAGCCACAGAAGAACCCATGGCTCTTGCTACTGAGTCCATGGTGTCCAGCTGTGATTGAGTCGAGCAGCCGCTTGAGCATCCGACAAAAGCTGTGAGAAATGACATTGAAGCTCTGATGGTAATTTAGTGACAAACTCCTTAGCAGAATCCATTAAGGCATGAACATAATGTACTAAAAGACAAGTCGCATTAGTGGTCTTCAGAGCCCTGCTTCCTGAAGAAAAGATCTTCTAGGCCGACTGCTCCATCCTGTTGCTATCAGCAGGCGTGGTCGGAAAAGAACCCGTTGACGACTTGGAGGAAGAAGAAGCCTGGACAACTAGACTTTCAGGTGAAGGATGCGATGACAAAAAGTCCGGATCTCCAGGGGCCACTTTATACCTTCTGGCCACTGACCTGGAAACTGCAGCAGAGGTCAAGAGCTTTTGCAAGATTTCTAATATAGGCTCTGTTAAAGCCTCATTAAATGGTAACATGGCTCTAATGAAGAGGCCACCGAATGGAGAACTTCAGTGAGGAAATTGGACTTTAACTCTGTTGATGGAAAGGGCAAATCCAATAACTCCACAGCTTTTCTAAATCACTGCGTGATAAGACATCACCTCAGGAGGAGGTAAATCTTTAGGCGATACTAACTCCCACTCAGGGGAAGTATCCAATCCACTTGCCTCCTGCAGACCTTCGAAATCAGGATCTAAGTCCACAATTTCACCCTTTTCAGCTGCCTCATGCTCTTCCTGATACCTCTCCTCTTCTAATAGCCTTTGCCTCTCCCTTTGGGATCCTATTCTCGGCATCTGTGTTGAAGAACAATCCAGAGGCAGAGTCGGTGGAGCTGGCTGTGGATAAACCGGCACCAGTTCGGATCCAGACGATGCCAGCTCGTTCAATGAATGATCTCACCCTTCCTGAAATGGCACCGGCGTTGGTAGTCTCGGAGCTGGCAGAGGCCAGGCCAAAGGAGACATGGGCATGAATGGCACGAAAGGAGCCTGCTGGAAATGAGGTGGAAATCCAAGAGAGTAGGCAAGCGGACCCATGGGGCCCGAGGGTGCACCAGATGGAGTCCCAGCACTCGCAAAAATGCTAAACATAGCATTGAGTAAGTTTGATAGATCCGAGCCCGGAGTCAGGAGAACTGGATAGACCGGATCCTGGTTTGAGGGCTCTGGCACCTACGAGG
Source organism: Calotriton arnoldi (assembly GCA_963921515.1). Lineage (NCBI taxonomy): Eukaryota > Metazoa > Chordata > Amphibia > Caudata > Salamandridae > Calotriton > Calotriton arnoldi. The sequence continues at coordinate 92,809 of CAWUFW010020016.1, forward strand.
AGGCACCAAACCTGGCTCCGGTTGAGGAGTTGGAGTTCTTCGCCCCGGTGCTGGAGGTGGAGTTGCAGATTTCGGTGCCGGAGGTGGAGTCACAGACTTCGGAGCTGGAGGTGTGTTAGCTCTCGGAGCCGGAGATGAAGCAGGAGACATCCCCAGAGACGGAGTTAGAGATACTTCATCCCTACGACGTAGTCTTGGACTCGGGGATGCCAACTTCAGAGACTCATCCCTAGAAGAGCAACACCGAGACCCAGAGCGCCAGTTCTTTTTATGCTTCCTTTTAGAAGACCTGCAAGTATGAGGAGTCGGCTTCCTCGAACGGGGCCGAGAACTTCGGCAACCCCTCTACTGCTTCTTGGCCCTGGCCACGAACAACTTAGCCTCCCTCTCTTTCAAGGCCTTAGGATTCATCTGCTTAAACGACGAACAAGACTCGACATCATAGTCGGATGACAAGCACCAGTGGCAGTCTTCATGCACGTTGGTAATGGATATTTGTCCACCGCATTCCCTACACGTTTGAAGCCTGACTTCCTTGGAGGAGACATCTTCACCAGCTACTAAGTTGCAGCAAGAGATTACGACGGGGCAAAAAAAAGGGAACTGACATCAGCACGCTGACGAGGTCCTCTTATGGCTCCGATGACGTCACGCAGAGTCGCATGCGGAACCGATATATTGTGACATTCTTGTCAACGTGGGAGAGCTACGGAGAAATGTTTCAGTGGAATGCTACACATTGGGCTCATTCAAAAGGTGAGGAATCCACAGGCAGATGTATCCATCAGAAAAAGTTTGCCAACTGAATAGCACGTCAAGCACTCTGGACTGTACTTCTGACTTCTGGCTGAAAAGATTTGCTTCAAAGTCAATCATTGAATTTGTGGCAAACCACCTACTCTTTTGTCCAAGTATCCAGGCGTGTGCCTTCATGATCACAATCTGTTGGAACCATGCAAGGAGCCGCAAGATTCTGTGACCTTCTGTGCGCTGCTCCAGATATCACAGAATCTGTCTTTATCTGGTTTAATAAACAGGCTGGTGTCCAATAAGGGACTTTTTATTTTTTCTGCAGGTGAAGAACTAAGGCTGTGCCGGTAGATGGATTTCTCATGCAGACCAAACATTCTTGCCAAAGGTGGTCAATGATGGAACTATACCTGATCAATCGCCTGGATCTGTTTTTAACATTAAATAGCGCAGAGGTTTTCCCCACAGATGCTGCAGGTAGTTATACATTTGTGATGTATCAGTCAGTGAGTAGAAACAATAAACATCATCAGCACTGGTTCTGGGCCGGCATCTGACAGAGCAAAACTATATCATTCCTGCCTCTTTTGGCCATCGTCCTGCATATCATCTCCTTGTGGTTGAGCCTTCTACCTGCTATGCCTCATCAGCTTGCCCCTCATCATCCGAGTAAAGCAGTTTGCCTCCTTTACTGGTATGGTCCCCAATTCTTTATCACTGTGGCAAAATGAAGAATCATCTAAAAGCTGCCCGGGTAGCTCTGGAGTGATCCCTGTTGGAGAAACCAGCAAATGGAATGATAATGTTGCTGAAATTGGTGTTTACGGTAGAGCCAAAGTGTCTACTGTCTGGCGAAACTACCAGTGATGGGGTCGAACCTAAGAATATGTTAATCGGTGGTATAGTCGTCATCGGTGGAATCTTCTCCAGTGACAAGATGGCCTTTGTCAGCAGGGCAGTCTTTATCATCGTCAACTTTCACTTCTTTGATTGAGTTTTTACTGTCAACTTTGGCCTGTTCTCGTGATCGGAATGGCCTTTGCCCATCTACAGGATGACAGTCTTCGAAGTTGAGGGAGATTAACAGTTTGATGTGGATTCTCAGCCATGATGACCAGAACTTAACCTAAAAACCTCCAAGGGCCCAGCATCAGATTACAAAAGAGTAGAGAATACCTACCTCTTGAATCTGGAGTGAAATTAGATCCCGAGGAGAAAATAAGTCTGTTTGAGAAGAGTAGAACAGAGCTCAGAGGATTCCGTGATAGAAAATCTGCCAGTCAGTGCCTCTGAGAAGGATTGGAACATGGAGGCCCTCCCCCTCAATGGCCAGAGTTTGGGTCAAATAATGAGGTGGACTGGCTGTAAGTAGCCTATGCCTCTTTTCAATATTGTCTTGCTGTACTAAGATACTGCTATGTTAACATTGACTACCAAGAGTTCCTAGACTGACGGAGAACAATTCAAGCATGTGATTCTATGAAAGATCCAATGCTGAAGGGCCCCAGTCTTCCAGTATTGTATCATCTGAGTCATTTAGTACTGTATAAACCCACTAACATTGACAATATCACCGGACGTCTCTCACTGTATAAACATCCCTTAGATTCATTCATTCATATAAGCTTTATTTCGACATCCCTTACATTCACATTTTACATTTGGTACTTTGTTAACTCTAACATTGATAATACAAGTGTCTCTATTGTGTAAACCTCTTACAGTAATAAACCCAGTAAGCACGATTGAACAAACCATTTACATTATTAATTCCAACACTCTAGTGCTGTGCAAATGTTATAATGCTGGGGCGCTGGGATTCCAGTACTGTCTAATATGCTTTTTGGTAGTGTATTCTCCCAGTCTTCTAGTCCTGTAAGTGTGCGCACCCCATTTAATCTGATAATCCTATCTCTTTAGTACTGTGTGATCACAGCCCTAATGTATCCGCCTTCTAGTGCTGTATAACCACAGTGCAACCACACACACACCACTGTATTCTGATAATCCTATTCGTTTTGTACTATTTAAATTCAGCAGTGCAGTTCCAGCCTTCCAGTACTGTATAATCCTAATTCTCTAGTACTGTTTACTCCCAGCCCTCAAGGAGAGAATAACCTCAGGGCTCTAGCATGGCACAAACCCAGACAAACAGAACTGTACAACCCTAGCCCTCTAGTACTGTATACTCGCAGCCCGATAGTACTGTATAAACTCGACCCTCTAGCACTGCACAATCCCAGCCAGACAGAACTGTACAATCCTAGCCCTCTAGTACTGTATACTCACAGCCCTATAGTACTGTATAAACTCGGCCCTCTAGCACTGCACAATCCCAGACAAACAGAACTGTACAACCCCAGCCCTCTAGTACTATATACTGGCAGCACTATAGTACTGTATAAACTCGGCCCTCTATCACTGCACAATCCCAGCCAAACAGAACTGTACGACCCTAGCCCTCTAGCACTGTATACTCACAGCCCTATAGTACTGTATAAACTCGGCCCTCTAGCACTGTACAATCCCAGCCAAACAGAACTGTACAACCCTAGCCCTCTAGTACTGTATACTCGCAGCACTATAGTACTGGATAAACTAGGCCCTCTATCACTGCACAATCCCAGCCAAACAGAACTGTACGACCCTAGCCCTCTAGCACTGTATACTCACAGCCCTATAGTACTGTATAAACTCGGCCCTCTAGCACTGCACAATCCCAGCCAAACAGAACTGTACAACCCTAGCCCTCTAGTACTGTATACTCGCAGCACTATAGTACTGGATAAACTCGGCCCTCTAGCACTGCACAATCCCAGCCAAACAGAACTGTACGACCCTAGCCCTCTAGCACTGTATACTCACAGCCCTATAGTACTGTATAAACTCGGCCCTCTAGCACTGCACAATCCCAGCCAAACAGAACTGTACAACCCTAGCCCTCTAGTGCTGTATACTCACAGCCCTATAGTACTGTATAAACTCGGCCCTCTAGCACTGCACAATCCCAGCCAGACAGAACTGTACAATCCTAGCCCTCTAGTACTGTATACTCGCAGCCCTATAGTACTGTATAAACGCGGCCCTCTAGCACTGCACATTCCCATCCAAAACAAAACTGTACGACCCTAGCCCTCTAGTGCTGTATACTCGCAGCCCTATAGTACTGAATAAACTAGGCCCTCTAGCACTGCACAATCCCAGCCAAACAGAACTGTACGACCCTAGCCCTCTAGTACTGTATACTCGCAGCCCTATAGTACTGTATAAACGCGGCCCTCTAGCACTGCACAATCCCAGCCAAACAGAACTGTACAACCCTACCCCTCTAGCACTGTATACTCACAGCCCTATAGTACTGTATAAACTCAGCCCTCTAGCACTGCACAATCCCAGCCAGACAGAACTGTACGACCCTAGCCCTCTAGCACTGTATACTCACAGCCATATAGTACTGTATAAACTCGGCCCTCTAGCACTGCACAATCCCAGGGAGACAGAACTGTATGACCCTAGCCCTCTAGCACTGTATACTCACAGCCCTATTGTACTGTATAAACTCGGCCCTCTAGCACTGCACCATACCAGCCAAACAGAACTGTACAACCCCAGCCCTCTAGTACTATATACTGGCAGCACTATAGTACTGTATAAACTCGGCCCTCTAGCACTGCACAATCCCAGCCAGACAGAACTGTACAACCCTAGCCCTCTAGTACTATATACTCACAGCCCTATAGTACTGTATAAACTCGGCCCTCTAGCACTGCACAATCCCAGCCAGACAGAACTGTACAATCCTAGCCCTCTAGTACTGTATACTCGCAGCCCTATAGTACTGTATAAACGCGGCCCTCTAGCACTGCACATTCCCATCCAAAACAAAACTGTACGACCCTAGCCCTTTAGTACTGTATACTCGCAGCCCTATAGTACTGTATAAACTCGGCCCTCTAACAAGGCACAATCCCAGCCAGACAGAACTGTACAACCCTAGCCCTCTAGTACTGTATACTCACAGCCCTATAGTACTGTATAAACTCGGCCCTCTAGCACTGCACAATCCCAGCCAGACAGAACTGTACAATCCTAGCCCTCTAGTACTGTATACTCGCAGCCCTATAGTACTGTATAAACTCGGCCCTCTAACAAGGCACAATCCCAGCCAGACAGAACTGTACAACCCTAGCCCTCTAGTACTGTATACTCGCAGCCCTATAGTACTGTATAAACGCGGCCCTCTAGCACTGCACATTCCCATCCAAAACAAAACTGTACGACCCTAGCCCTCTAGTGCTGTATACTCGCAGCCCTATAGTACTGAATAAACTAGGCCCTCTAGCACTGCACAATCCCAGCCAAACAGAACTGTACGACCCTAGCCCTCTAGTACTGTATACTCGCAGCCCTATAGTACTGTATAAACGCGGCCCTCTAGCACTGCACAATCCCAGCCAAACAGAACTGTACAACCCTAGCCCTCTAGCACTGTATACTCACAGCCCTATAGTACTGTATAAACTCAGCCCTCTAGTACTGTATAAACTCAGCCAGACAGAACTGTATGACCCTAGCCCTCTAGCACTGTATACTCACAGCCCTATTGTACTGTATAAACTCGGCCCTCTAGCACTGTACAATCCCAGCCAAACAGAACTGTACAACCCTAGCCCTCTAGTACTGTATACTCGCAGCACTATAGTACTGGATAAACTAGGCCCTCTATCACTGCACAATCCCAGCCAAACAGAACTGTACGACCCTAGCCCTCTAGCACTGTATACTCACAGCCCTATAGTACTGTATAAACTCGGCCCTCTAGCACTGCACAATCCCAGCCAAACAGAACTGTACAACCCTAGCCCTCTAGCACTGCACCATACCAGCCAAACAGAACTGTACAACCCCAGCCCTCTAGTACTATATACTGGCAGCACTATAGTACTGTATAAACTCTGCCCTCTAGCACTGCACAATCCCAGCCAAACAGAGCTGTACAACCCTAGCCCTCTAGTGCTGTATACTCACAGCCCTATAGTACTGTATAAACTCGGCCCTCTAGCACTGCACAATCCCAGCCAGACAGAACTGTACAATCCTAGCCCTCTAGTACTGTATACTCGCAGCCCTATAGTACTGTATAAACGCGGCCCTCTAGCACTGCACATTCCCATCCAAAACAAAACTGTACAACCCTAGCCCTCTAGCACTGTATACTCACAGCCCTATAGTACTGTATAAACTCAGCCCTCTAGTACTGTATAAACTCAGCCCTCTAGCACTGCACAATCCCAGCCAGACAGAACTGTACGACCCTAGCCCTCTAGCACTGTATACTCACAGCCCTATAGTACTGTATAAACTCGGCCCTCTAGCACTGCACAATCCCAGGGAGACAGAACTGTATGACCCTAGCCCTCTAGCACTGTATACTCACAGCCCTATTGTACTGTATAAACTCGGCCCTCTAGCACTGCACCATACCAGCCAAACAGAACTGTACAACCCTAGCCCTCTAGTACTGTATACTCGCAGCCCTCTAGTAAAGTATAAACGCGGCCCTCTAGCACTGCACAATCCCAGCCAAACAGAGATGTTCAACCCTAGCCCTCTAGTACTGTATACTCACAGCCCTACAATACTGTATAAACTCAGCCCTCTAGCACTGCACCATACCATACCAGCCAAACAGAACTGTACAACCCTAGTGCTCTAGTAGTGTATACTCACAGCCCGATAGTACTGTATAAACTCGACCCTCTAGCACTGAACAATCCCAGCCAGACAGAACTGTACGACCCTAGCCCTCTAGTACTGTATACTCACAGCCCTATAGTACTGTATAAACTCAGCCCTCTAGCATGGCACAATCCCAGCCAAACAGAACTGTACAACCCTAACCCTCTAGTACTGTTTACTCACAGCCCAATAGTACTGTATAAACTCAGCCCTCTAGCACTGCACAATACCACCCAAACAGCGCTGTACCACCCTAGCCCTCTAGTACTGTATACTCGCAGCCCTATAGTACTGTATAAACTCAGCCCTATAGTACTGTATAAACTCGGCCCTCTAGCACTGCACAATCCCAGCCAAACAGAACTGTACAACCCTAGCCCTCTAGTACTGTATACTCGCAGCCCTATAGTACTGTATAAACTCGGCCCTCTAGCACTGCACAATCCCAGCCAGACAGAACTGTACGACCCTAGCCCTCTAGTACTGTATACTCACAGCCCTACAGTACTGTATAAACTCAGCTCTCTAGCACTGCACAATCCCAGCCAAACAGAACTGTACAACCCTAGCCCTCTAGTACTGTATACTCGCAGCACTATAGAACTGTATAAACTCAGCCCTCTAGCACTGCACAATCCCAGCCAAACAGAGCTGTACAACCCTAGCCCTCTAGTACTTTATACTCGCAGCCCTATAGTACTGTATAAACTCGGCCCTCTAGCACTGCACAATCCCAGCCAGACAGAACTGTACAACCCTAGCCCTCTACTACTGTATACTCGCAGCCCTATAGTACTGTATAAACTCAGCCCTCTAGCACTGCACAATCCCAGCCAAACAGAACTGTTCAACCCCAGCCCTCTAGTACTGTATACTCGCAGCACTATAGTACTGTATAAACTAGGCCCTCTAGCACTGCACATTCCCACCCCAAACAGAGATGGTCAACCCAAGCCCTCTAGTGCTGTATACTCGCAGCCCTGTAGTACTGTATAAACTCAGCCCTCTAGCACTGCACAATCCCAGCCAAACAGAACTGTACAACCCTAGCCCTCTAGTACTGTATACTCACAGCCCCAAAGTACTGTATAAACTCAGCCCTCTAGCACTGCACATTCCCACCCCAAAAAGACATGTTCAACCCTAGCCCTCTAGTACTGTATACTCACAGCCCTACAGTACTGTATAAACTCGGCCCTCTAACATGGCACAATCCCAGCCAAACAGAGATGTTCAACCCTAGCCCTCTAGTACTGTATACTCACAGCCCTATAGTACTGTATAAACTCGGCCCTCTAGCACTGCACAATCCCAGCCAAACAGAACTGTACAATCCTAGCCCTCTAGTACTGTATACTCGCAGCACTATAGTACTGTATAAACTCAGCCCTCTAGCACTGCACAATCCCAGCCAAACAGAGCTGTACAACCCTAGCCCTCTAGTACTGTATACTCGCAGCCCTATAGTACTGTATAAACTCAGCCCTCTAGCACTGCACAATCCCTGCCAAACAGAGCTGTACAACCCTAGCCCTCTAGTACTGTATACTCGCAGCACTATAGTACTGTAAATAAACTCAGCCCTCTACCACTGTATAAACTCGGCCCTCTAGCACTGCACAATCCCAGCCAAACAGAACTGTACAACCCTAGCCCTCTAGTACTGTATACTCGCAGCACTATAGTACTGGATAAACTCAGCCCTCTAGCACTGCACAATCCCAGCCAAACAGAGCTGTACAACCCTAGCCCTCTAGTACTGTATACTCACAGCCCCAAAGTACTGTATAAACTCAGCCCTCTAGCACTGCACATTCCCACCCCAAACAGAGATGTTCAACCCTAGCCCTCTAGTACTGTATACTCACAGCCCTACAGTACTGTATAAACTCGGCCCTCTAACATGGCACAATCCCAGCCAAACAGAGATGTTCAACCCTAGCCCTCTAGAACTGTATACTCACAGCCCTATAGTACAGTATAAACTCGGCCCTCTACCACTGCACAATCCCAGCCAAACAGAGCTGTACAACCCTAGCCCTCTAGTACTGTATACTCACAGCCCTATAGTACTGTATAAACTCAGCCCTCTAGCACTGCACATTCCCACCCCAAACAGAACTGTACAACCCTAGCCCTCTAGTACTGTATACTCGCAGCACTATAGTACTGTATAAACTCAGCCCTCTAGCACTGCACCATACCAGCCAAACAGAACTGTACAACCCCAGCCCTCTAGTACTGTATACTCACAGCCCTATAGTACTGTATAAACTCGGCCCTCTAGCACTGCACCATACCAGCCGAACAGAACTGTACGACCCTAGCCCTCTAGTACTGTATACTCACAGCCCTATAGTACTGTATAAACTCGGCCCTCTAGCACTGCACAATCCCAGCCAGACAGAACTGTACGACCCTAGCCCTCTAGTACTGTATACTCACAGCCCTACAGTACTGTATAAACTCAGCACTCTAGCACTGCACCATACCAGCCAAACAGAACTGTACAACCCTAGCCCTCTAGTACTGTATACTCGCAGCCCTATAGTACTGTATAAACTCGGCCCTCTAGCACTGCACAATCCCAGCCAGACAGAACTGTACAACCCTAGCCCTCTAGTACTGTATACTCGCAGCCCTATAGTACTGTATAAACGCGGCCCTCTAGCACTGCACAATCCCTGCCAAACAGAGCTGTACAACCCTAGCCCTCTAGTGCTGTATACTCACAGCCCTATAGTACTGTATAAACTCAGCCCTCTAGCACTGCACAATCCCAGCCAGACAGAACTGTACGACCCTAGCCCTCTAGTACTGCATACTCACAGCCCTATAGTACTGTATAAACTCAGCCCTCTAGCACTGCACAATCCCAGTCAGACAGAACTGTACGACCCTAGCCCTCTAGTACTGTATACTCACAGCCCTACAGTACTGTATAAACTCGGCCCTCTAGCACTGCACAATCCCCAGGGAGACAGAACTGTACGACCCTAGCCCTCTAGCACTGTATACTCACAGCCCTACAGTACTGTATAAACTCAGCCCTCTAGCACTGCACCATACCAGCCAAACAGAACTGTACAACCCTAGCCCTCTAGTACTGTATACTCACAGCCCTACAATACTATATAAACTCAGCCCTCTAGCACTGCACCATACCAGCCAAACAGAACTGTACAACCCTAGCCCTCTAGTACTGTATACTCGCAGCCCTCTAGTAAAGTATAAACTCGGCCCTCTAGCACTGCACAATCCCAGTCAAACAGAACTGTACGACCCTAGCCCTCTAGTACTGTATACTCGCAGCCCTAAGGTACTATATAAACTCAGCCCTCTAGCACTGCACAATCCCAGCCAAACAGAGATGTTCAACCCTAGCCCTCTAGTACTGTATACTCACAGCCCTACAATACTGTATAAACTCAGCCCTCTAGCACTGCACCATACCAGCCAAACAGAACTGTACAACCCTAGCGCTCTAGTAGTGTATACTCACAGGCCGATAGTACTGTATAAACTCGACCCTCTAGCACTGCACAATCCCAGCCAGACAGAACTGTACGACCCTAGCCCTCTAGTACTGTATACTCACAGCCCTATAGTACTGTATAAACTGAGCCCTCTAGCATGGCACAATCCCAGCCAAACAGAACTGTACAACCCTAACCCTCTAGTACTGTATACTCACAGCCCAATAGTACTGTATAAACTCGGCCCTCTAGCACTGCACCATCCCAGCCAAACAGAACTGTACGACCCTAGCACTCTAGTACTGTATACTCACAGACCCACAGTACTGTATAAACTCAGCCCTCTAGCACTGCACAATCCCAGCCAAACAGAACTGTACAACCCTAGCCCTCTAGTACTGTATACTCACAGCACTATAGTAATGTATGTACTCAGCCCTCTAGCACTGCACCATACCAGCCAAACAGAACTGTACGACCCTAGCCCTCTAGTACTGAATACTCACAGCACTATAGTACTGTATAAACTCAGCCCTCTAGCACTGCACATTCCCACCCCAAACAGAACTGTACGACCCTAGCCCTCTAGTACTGTATACTCGCAGCACTATAGTACTGTATAAACTCAGCCCTCTAGCACTGTATAAACTCGGCCCTTTAGCACTGCACAATCCCAGCCAAACAGAACTGTACAACCCTAGCCCTCTAGTACTGTATACTTGCAGCACTATAGTACTGTATAAACTCAGCCCTCTAGCACTGCACAATCCCAGCCAAACAGAGCTGTACAACCCTAGCCCTCTAGTGCTGTATACTCACAGCCCTATAGTACTGTATAAACTCAGCCCTCTAGCACTGCACAATCCCAGCCAAACAGAACTGTACAACCCCAGCCCTCTAGTACTGTATACTCGCAGCCCTATAGTATTGTATAAACTCGGCCCTCTAACAAGGCACAATCCCAGCCAGACAGAACTATACAACCCTAGCCCTCTAGTACTGTATACTCACAGCCCTACAATACTGTATAAACTCAGCCCTCTAGCACTGCACCATACCAGCCAAACAGAACTGTACAACCCTAGCGCTCTAGTAGTGTATACTCACAGGCCGATAGTACTGTATAAACTCGACCCTCTAGCACTGCACAATCCCAGCCAGACAGAACTGTACGACCCTAGCCCTCTAGTACTGTATACTCACAGCCCTATAGTACTGTATAAACTGAGCCCTCTAGCATGGCACAATCCCAGCCAAACAGAACTGTACAACCCTAACCCTCTAGTACTGTATACTCACAGCCCAATAGTACTGTATAAACTCGGCCCTCTAGCACTGCACCATCCCAGCCAAACAGAACTGTACGACCCTAGCACTCTAGTACTGTATACTCACAGACCCACAGTACTGTATAAACTCAGCCCTCTAGCACTGCACAATCCCAGCCAAACAGAACTGTACAACCCTAGCCCTCTAGTACTGTATACTCACAGCACTATAGTAATGTATGTACTCAGCCCTCTAGCACTGCACCATACCAGCCAAACAGAGCTGTACAACCCTAGCCCTCTAGTGCTGTATACTCACAGCCCTATAGTACTGTATAAACTCAGCCCTCTAGCACTGCACAATCCCAGCCAAACAGAACTGTACAACCCTAGCCCTTTAGTACTGTATACTCGCAGCCCTATAGTACTGTATAAACTCGGCCCTCCAGCACTGCACAATCAAAGCCAGACAGAACTGTACGACCCTAGCCCTCTAGTACTGTATACTCACAGCCCTATAGTACTGTATAAACTCAGCCCTATAGTACTGTATAAACTCAGCCCTCTAGCACTGCACAATCCCAGCCAAACAGAACTGTACAACCCTAGCCCTCTAGTACTGTATACTCGCAGCCCTGTAGTACTGTATAAACTCAGCCCTCTAGCACTGCACCATACCAGCCAAACAGAACTGTACAACCCTAGCCCTCTAGTACTGTATACTCACAGCCCTACAGTACTGTATAAACTAAGCCCTATAGTACTGGATACTCGCATCCCTGTAGTACTGTATAAACTCAGCCCTCTAGCACTGCACAATCCCACCCAAACAGAGCTGTACAACCCTAGCCCTCTAGCACTGTATACTCATAGCCCGATAGTACTGTATAAACTCAGCCCTCTAGCACTGCACAATCCCAGCCAGACAGAACTGTATGACCCTAGCCCTCTAGTACTGTATACTCACAGCCCTACAGTACTGTATAAACTCAGCCCTCTAGCACTGCACCATACCAGCCAAAAAGAACAGTACAACCCTAGCCCTCTAGTACTGTATACTCACAACCCTACAGTACTGTATAAACTCAGCCGTCTAGCACTGCACCATACCAGACAAACAGAACTGTACAACCCTAGCCCTCTAGTACTCTATACTCACAGCCCTATAGTACTGTATAAACTCAGCCCTATAGTACTGTATAAACTCGGCCCTCTAGCACTGCACAATCCCTGCCAAACAGAACTGTACGACCCTAGCCCTCTAGTACTGTATACTCACAGCCCTACAGTACTGTATAAACTCAGCCCTCTAGCACTGCACCATACCAGCCAAACAGAACTGTACAACCCCAGCCCTCTAGTACTGTATACTCGCAGCACTATAGTACTGTATAAACTCAGCCCTCTAACAAGACACAATCCCAGCCAAACAGAACTGTACGACCCTAGCCCTCTAGTACTGTATACTCACAGCACTATAGTACTGTATAAACTCAGCCCTCTAGCACTGCACAATCCCAGCCGAACAGAACTGTACGACCCTAGCCCTCTAGTACTGTATACTCGCAGCCCGATAGTACTGTATAAACTCGACCCTCTAGCACTGCACAATCCCACCCCAAACAGAGATGTTCAACCCTAGCCCTCTAGTACTGTATACTCGCAGCACTGTAGTACTGTATAAACTCAGCCCTCTAGCACTGCACCATACCAGCCAAACAGAACTGTACGACCCTAGCCCTCTAGTGCTGTATACTCACAGCCCTATAGTACTGTATAAACTCGGCCCTCTAGCACTGTATACTCGCAGCACTATAGTACTGTATAAACTCGGCCCTCTAGCACTGCACCATACCAGCCAAACAGAACTGTACAACCCTAGCGCTCTAGTAGTGTATACTCACAGCCCGATAGTACTGTATAAACTCGACCCTCTAGCACTGCACAATCCCAGCCAGACAGAACTGTACGACCCTAGCCCTCTAGTACTGTATACTCACAGCCCTACAGTACTGTATAAACTCAGCCCTCTAGCACTGCACCATACCAACCCAACAGAACTGTACAACCCTAGCCCTCTAGTACTGTATACTCACAGCCCTATAGTACTGTATAAACTCAGCCCTCTAGCACTGCACAATCCCTGCCAAACAGAGCTGTACAACCCTAGCCCTCTAGTGCTGTATACTCACAGCCCTATAGTACTGTATAAACTCAGCCCTCTAGCAGTGCACAATCCCAGCCAAACAAAACTGTACAACCCTAGCCCTCTAGTACTGTATACTCACAGCCCTATAGTACTGTATAAACTCGGCCCTCTAGCACTGCACAATCCCAGCCAGACAGAACTGTACAACCCTAGCCCTCTAGTGCTGTATACTCACAGCCCTATAGTACTGTATAAACTCAGCCCTCTAACACTGCACAATACCACCCAAACAGAGCTGTACAACCCTAGCCCTCTAGTGCTGTATACTCACAGCCCTATAGTACTGTATAAACTCAGCCCTCTAGCACTGCACATTCCCACCCCAAACAGAACTGTACGATCCTAGCCCTCTAGTACTGTATACTCGCAGCACTATAGTACTGTATAAACTCAGCCCTCTAGCACTGCACCATACCAGCCAAACAGAACTGTACAACCCTTGCCCTCTAGTACTGTATACTCGCTGCCCTCTAGTAAAGTATAAACTCGGCCCTCTAGCACTGCACAATCCCAGCCAGACAGAACTGTACGACCCTAGCCCTCTAGTACTGTATACTCACAGTACTGTATAAACTCAGCCCTATAGTACTGTATACTCACAGCCCTATAGTAAAGTATAAACTCAGCCCTCTAGCACTGCACAATCCCACCCAAACAGAGCTGTACAACCCTAGCCCTCTAGTACTGTATACTCGCAGCCCTGTAGTACTGTATAAACTCAGCCTTCTAGCACTGCAAAATCCCAGCCAGACAGAACTGTACGACCCTAGCCCTCTAGTACTGTACACTCACAGCCCTACAGTACTGTATAAACTCAGCCCTCTAGCACTGCACCATACCAGCCAAACAGAACTGTACAACCCTAGCCCTCTAGTACTGTATACTCACAGCCCTACAGTACTGTATAAACTAAGCCCTATAGTACTGGATACTCGCAGCCCTGTAGTACTGTATAAACTCAGCCCTCTAGCACTGCACAATCCCAGCCAGACAGAACTGTACAACCCTAGCCCTCTAGTACTGTATACTCACAGCCCTATAGTACTGTATAAACTCAGCTCTCTAGCACTGCACAATCCCTGCCAAACAGAGCTGTACAACCCTAGCCCTCTAGTGCTGTATACTCACAGCCCTATAGTACTGTATAAACTCAGCCCTCTAGCAGTGCACAATCCCAGCCAAACAAAACTGTACAACCCTAGCCCTCTAGTACTGTATACTCACAGCCCTATAGTACTGTATAAACTCGGCCCTCTAGCACTGCACAATCCCAGCCAGACAGAACTGTACAACCCTAGCCCTCTAGTGCTGTATACTCACAGCCCTATAGTACTGTATAAACTCAGCCCTCTAACACTGCACAATACCACCCAAACAGAGCTGTACAACCCTAGCCCTCTAGTGCTGTATACTCACAGCCCTATAGTACTGTATAAACTCAGCCCTCTAGCACTGCACATTCCCACCCCAAACAGAACTGTACGATCCTAGCTCTCTAGTACTGTATACTCGCAGCACTATAGTACTGTATAAACTCAGCCCTCTAGCACTGCACCATACCAGCCAAACAGAACTGTACAACCCTTGCCCTCTAGTACTGTATACTCGCTGCCCTCTAGTAAAGTATAAACTCGGCCCTCTAGCACTGCACAATCCCAGCCAGACAGAACTGTACGACCCTAGCCCTCTAGTACTGTATACTCACAGTACTGTATAAACTCAGCCCTATAGTACTGTATACTCACAGCCCTATAGTAAAGTATAAACTCAGCCCTCTAGCACTGCACAATCCCACCCAAACAGAGCTGTACAACCCTAGCCCTCTAGTACTGTATACTCGCAGCCCTGTAGTACTGTATAAACTCAGCCTTCTAGCACTGCAAAATCCCAGCCAAACAGAACTGTACGACCCTAGCCCTCTAGTACTGTACACTCACAGCCCTACAGTACTGTATAAACTCAGCCCTCTAGCACTGCACCATACCAGCCAAACAGAACTGTACAACCCTAGCCCTCTAGTACTGTATACTCACAGCCCTACAGTACTGTATAAACTAAGCCCTATAGTACTGGATACTCGCAGCCCTGTAGTACTGTATAAACTCAGCCCTCTAGCACTGCACAATCCCAGCCAGACAGAACTGTACAACCCTAGCCCTCTAGTACTGTATACTCGCAGCCCTATAGTACTGTATAAACTCGGCCCTCTAGCACTGCACAATCCCTGCCAAACAGAACTGTACGACCCTAGCCCTCTAGTACTGTATACTCACAGCCCTACAGTACTGTATAAACTCAGCCCTCTAGCACTGCACCATACCAGCCAAACAGAACTGTACAACCCTAGCCCTCTAGTACTGTATACTCACAGCCCTACAGTACTGTATAAACTAAGCCCTATAGTACTGGATACTCGCAGCCCTGTAGTACTGTATAAACTCAGCCCTCTAGCACTGCACAATCCCAGCCAAACAGAACTGTACTGTATATTCTCAGACCTCTAGTACTGTTTAATCCCATCTCTCTAGTACAGTATTAACTTCACCTTTAGTACTCGACCGTACTGTTTATTAGCAGCACTCTAGTACAACATCCTCCCAGTCTCTCGTGCTGTACAATGCTAGTCCTCCTGTACCATTTAATGCTCCAACTCTCTAGTGCCATATAATCACAATTTCAGTCAATCGCAGACCCTTATTTATATTGGGGGTTTTTAAACCTTTATTTTTCAGTTTTATGTTAAACAAATAAACAAGTGCAAGACATACAGCATAGAGGGCATATTCCGGGTGAACACATTAGTAGCCAATCATCCATTACATGATTGCTTACAGCGTAGCCAGTAGAAACCCTCTCTCCAAACATAGACACGCCAGTTTGTCCCAAACCTGTAAGTGGGTTACCCCTTCCCCCACTGCATGTGCAGCTTCGTCCCCATCATCATCTGCGGTTTCTCAATCTCTGGAGGCCGTGGCATCCTCGAGGTCTACGAGTGTGTCACAGAGGTCCATCCAGACTGTGAGGTCTTCAACAACCTTGGCATCGCGCCTACTCAGTTTCATTTGAGATTCTTCAGCTAAGGGCCACTCCTGTATATCCGTATACCAACGGTCGAAATCAGGTGCCCATTGCCCCATCCAGGTGATGGCTATCCTCCAAGAATTTGTACCCCCATCCCTCTAGCACTGCCCAGTAGTACTGTATAATCCCAGTCATTTACTGCTGTATAACCCACATAGCTCAAGCATTGCCCAACAGTACTGTATGAGCCCAGTCATTTATTACTGTATAACCCACATACCTCTAGCATGACCCAGTAGTACTGTGTAATCCCAGTCATTTACTACTGTGCAACTCGCATCCCTCTAGAACTGCCCAATAGCACTGTGTAATCCCAGTCATTTACTACTGTACAACAAGAATCCCTCTAGAACTGCCCAATAGCACTGTGTAATCCCAGTCATTTACTACTGTACAACAAGAATCCCTCTAGAACTGCCCAATAGCACTGTATAATCCCAGTCATTTACTACTGTGCAACTCGCATCCCTCTAGAACTGCCCAATAGCACTGTGTAATCCCAGTCATTTACTACTGTACAACAAGAATCCCTCTAGAACTGCCCAATAGCACTGTGTAATCTGGGTCATTTACTACTGTACAACAAGAATCCCTCTAGAACTGCCCAATAATACTGTATAATCCCAGTCATTTACTACGGTATAACGCACATACCTCCAGCACTGCCCAATAGTACCGGATAATCCCAGTCATTTACTACGGTATAACGCACATACCTCCAGCACTGCCCAATAGTACCGGATAATCCCAGTCATTTACTACGGTATAACGCACATACCTCCAGCACTGCCCAATAGTACTGTGTAATCCCAGTCATTTACTACTGTACAACAAGAATCCCTCTAGAACTGCTCAATAGCACTGTGTAATCCCAGTCATTTACTACTGTACAACAAGAATCCCTCTAGAACTGCTCAATAGCACTGTGTAATCCCAGTCATTTACTACTGTACAACAAGAATCCCTCTAGAACTGCCCAATAGTACTGTGTAATCCCAGTCATTTACTACTGTGCAACTCGCATCCCTCTAGAACTGCCCAATAGCACTGTGTAATCCCAGTCATTTACTACTGTACAACAAGAATCCCTCTAGAACTGCTCAATAGTACTGTGTAATCCCAGTCATTTACTACTGTACAACAAGAATCCCTCTAGAACTGCCCAATAGTACTGTGTAATCCCAGTCATTTACTACTGTACAACAAGAATCCCTCTAGAACTGCCCAATAGCACTGTGTAATCCCAGTCATTTACTACTGTGCAACTCGCATCCCTCTAGAACTGCCCAATAGCACTGTGTAATCCCAGTCATTTACTACTGTACAACAAGAATCCCTCTAGAACTGCTCAATAGCACTGTGTAATCCCAGTCATTTACTACTGTGCAACTCGCATCCCTCTAGAACTGCCCAATAGCACTGTGTAATCCCAGTCATTTACTACTGTACAACAAGAATCCCTCTAGAACTGCTCAATAGTACTGTGTAATCCCAGTCATTTACTACTGTACAACAAGAATCCCTCTAGAACTGCTCAATAGCACTGTGTAATCCCAGTCATTTACTACTGTACAACAAGAATCCCTCTAGAACTGCTCAATAGTACTGTGTAATCCCAGTCATTTACTACTGTGCAACTCGCATCCCTCTAGAACTGCCCAATAGCACTGTGTAATCCCAGTCATTTACTACTGTGCAACTCGCATCCCTCTAGAACTGCCCAATAGCACTGTGTAATCCCAGTCATTTACTACTGTGCAACTCGCATCCCTCTAGAACTGCCCAATAGCACTGTGTAATCCCAGTCATTTACTACTGTGCAACTCGCATCCCTCTAGAACTGCCCAATAGCACTGTGTAATCCCAGTCATTTACTACTGTGCAACTCGCATCCCTCTAGAACTGCCCAATAGTACTGTATAATCCCAGTCATTTACTACTGTACAACAAGAATCCCTCTAGAACTGCTCAATAGCACTGTGTAATCCCAGTCATTTACTACTGTACAACAAGAATCCCTCTAGAACTGCCCAATAGCACTGTGTAATCCCAGTCATTTACTACTGTACAACAAGAATCCCTCTAGAACTGCCCAATAGTACTGTGTAATCCCAGTCATTTACTACTGTACAACAAGAATCCCTCTAGAACTGCTCAATAGCACTGTATAATCCCAGTCATTTACTACTGTACAACAAGAATCCCTCTAGAACTGCTCAATAGTACTGTGTAATCTGGGTCATTTACTACTGTACAACAAGAATCCCTCTAGAACTGCTCAATAGTACTGTGTAATCCCAGTCATTTACTACTGTACAACAAGAATCCCTCTAGAACTGCCCAATAGCACTGTGTAATCCCAGTCATTTACTACTGTACAACAAGAATCCCTCTAGAACTGCCCAATAGTACTGTGTAATCCCAGTCATTTACTACTGTACAACAAGAATCCCTCTAGAACTGCTCAATAGTACTGTGTAATCCCAGTCATTTACTACTGTGCAACTCGCATCCCTCTAGAACTGCCCAATAGCACTGTGTAATCCCAGTCATTTACTACTGTACAACAAGAATCCCTCTAGAACTGCTCAATAGTACTGTGTAATCTGGGTCATTTACTACTGTACAACAAGAATCCCTCTAGAACTGCTCAATAGTACTGTGTAATCCCAGTCATTTACTACTGTACAACAAGAATCCCTCTAGAACTGCCCAATAGCACTGTGTAATCCCAGTCATTTACTACTGTACAACAAGAATCCCTCTAGAACTGCCCAATAGTACTGTGTAATCCCAGTCATTTACTACTGTACAACAAGAATCCCTCTAGAACTGCTCAATAGTACTGTGTAATCCCAGTCATTTACTACTGTGCAACTCGCATCCCTCTAGAACTGCCCAATAGCACTGTGTAATCCCAGTCATTTACTACTGTACAACAAGAATCCCTCTAGAACTGCCCAATAGCACTGTGTAATCCCAGTCATTTACTACTGTGCAACTCGCATCCCTCTAGAACTGCCCAATAGCACTGTGTAATCCCAGTCATTTACTACTGTACAACAAGAATCCCTCTAGAACTGCTCAATAGTACTGTGTAATCCCAGTCATTTACCACTGTGCAACTCGCATCCCTCTAGAACTGCCCAATAGCACTGTGTAATCCCAGTCATTTACTACTGTACAACAAGAATCCCTCTAGAACTGCCCAATAGCACTGTGTAATCCCAGTCATTTACTACTGTGCAACTCGCATCCCTCTAGAACTGCCCAATAGCACTGTGTAATCCCAGTCATTTACTACTGTACAACAAGAATCCCTCTAGAACTGCCCAATAGCACTGTGTAATCCCAGTCATTTACTACTGTGCAACTCGCATCCCTCTAGAACTGCCCAATAGCACTGTGTAATCCCAGTCATTTACTACTGTACAACAAGAATCCCTCTAGAACTGCCCAATAGCACTGTGTAATCCCAGTCATTTACTACTGTACAACAAGAATCCCTCTAGAACTGCCCAATAGCACTGTGTAATCCCAGTCATTTACTACTGTACAACAAGAATCCCTCTAGAACTGCCCAATAGCACTGTATAATCTGGGTCATTTACTACTGTACAACAAGAATCCCTCTAGAACTGCTCAATAGCACTGTGTAATCCCAGTCATTTACTACTGTACAACAAGAATCCCTCTAGAACTGCTCAATAGCACTGTGTAATCCCAGTCATTTACTACTGTACAACAAGAATCCCTCTAGAACTGCCCAATAGCACTGTGTAATCCCAGTCATTTACTACTGTACAACAAGAATCCCTCTAGAACTGCTCAATAGTACTGTGTAATCCCAGTCATTTACTACTGTACAACAAGAATCCCTCTAGAACTGCTCAATAGCACTGTGTAATCCCAGTCATTTACTACTGTACAACAAGAATCCCTCTAGAACTGCTCAATAGCACTGTGTAATCCCAGTCATTTACTACTGTACAACAAGAATCCCTCTAGAACTGCTCAATAGCACTGTGTAATCCCAGTCATTTACTACTGTGCAACTCGCATCCCTCTAGAACTGCCCAATAGCACTGTGTAATCCCAGTCATTTACTACTGTACAACAAGAATCCCTCTAGAACTGCCCAATAGCACTGTGTAATCCCAGTCATTTACTACTGTACAACAAGAATCCCTCTAGAACTGCTCAATAGCACTGTGTAATCCCAGTCATTTACTACTGTACAACAAGAATCCCTCTAGAACTGCTCAATAGTACTGTGTAATCTGGGTCATTTACTACTGTACAACAAGAATCCCTCTAGAACTGCTCAATAGTACTGTGTAATCCCAGTCATTTACTACTGTACAACAAGAATCCCTCTAGAACTGCTCAATAGTACTGTGTAATCCCAGTCATTTACTACTGTACAACAAGAATCCCTCTAGAACTGCCCAATAGCACTGTGTAATCCCAGTCATTTACTACTGTACAACAAGAATCCCTCTAGAACTGCCCAATAGCACTGTGTAATCCCAGTCATTTACTACTGTACAACAAGAATCCCTCTAGAACTGCCCAATAGCACTGTGTAATCCCAGTCATTTACTACTGTGCAACTCGCATCCCTCTAGAACTGCCCAATAGCACTGTGTAATCCCAGTCATTTACTACTGTACAACAAGAATCCCTCTAGAACTGCCCAATAGCACTGTGTAATCCCAGTCATTTACTACTGTGCAACTCGCATCCCTCTAGAACTGCCCAATAGCACTGTGTAATCCCAGTCATTTACTACTGTGCAACTCGCATCCCTCTAGAACTGCCCAATAGCACTGTGTAATCCCAGTCATTTACTACTGTACAACAAGAATCCCTCTAGAACTGCTCAATAGTACTGTGTAATCCCAGTCATTTACTACTGTGCAACTCGCATCCCTCTAGAACTGCCCAATAGCACTGTGTAATCCCAGTCATTTACTACTGTACAACAAGAATCCCTCTAGAACTGCCCAATAGTACTGTGTAATCCCAGTCATTTACTACTGTACAACAAGAATCCCTCTAGAACTGCTCAATAGTACTGTGTAATCTGGGTCATTTACTACTGTACAACAAGAATCCCTCTAGAACTGCTCAATAGTACTGTGTAATCCCAGTCATTTACTACTGTACAACAAGAATCCCTCTAGAACTGCCCAATAGCACTGTGTAATCCCAGTCATTTACTACTGTACAACAAGAATCCCTCTAGAACTGCTCAATAGTACTGTGTAATCTGGGTCATTTACTACTGTACAACAAGAATCCCTCTAGAACTGCCCAATAGCACTGTGTAATCCCAGTCATTTACTACTGTACAACAAGAATCCCTCTAGAACTGCTCAATAGTACTGTATAATCCCAGTCATTTACTACTGTACAACAAGAATCCCTCTAGAACTGCTCAATAGCACTGTGTAATCCCAGTCATTTACTACTGTACAACAAGAATCCCTCTAGAACTGCCCAATAGCACTGTGTAATCCCAGTCATTTACTACTGTACAACAAGAATCCCTCTAGAACTGCCCAATAGCACTGTGTAATCCCAGTCATTTACTACTGTACAACAAGAATCCCTCTAGAACTGCTCAATAGCACTGTGTAATCCCAGTCATTTACTACTGTACAACAAGAATCCCTCTAGAACTGCCCAATAGCACTGTGTAATCCCAGTCATTTACTACTGTACAACAAGAATCCCTCTAGAACTGCTCAATAGTACTGTGTAATCTGGGTCATTTACTACTGTACAACAAGAATCCCTCTAGAACTGCTCAATAGTACTGTGTAATCTGGGTCATTTACTACTGTGCAACTCGCATCCCTCTAGAACTGCCCAATAGCACTGTGTAATCCCAGTCATTTACTACTGTACAACAAGAATCCCTCTAGAACTGCTCAATAGCACTGTATAATCCCAGTCATTTACTACTGTACAACAAGAATCCCTCTAGAACTGCTCAATAGCACTGTGTAATCCCAGTCATTTACTACTGTACAACAAGAATCCCTCTAGAACTGCCCAATAGCACTGTGTAATCCCAGTCATTTACTACTGTGCAACTCGCATCCCTCTAGAACTGCCCAATAGCACTGTGTAATCCCAGTCATTTACTACTGTACAACAAGAATCCCTCTAGAACTGCCCAATAGTACTGTGTAATCCCAGTCATTTACTACTGTGCAACTCGCATCCCTCTAGAACTGCCCAATAGCACTGTGTAATCCCAGTCATTTACTACTGTACAACAAGAATCCCTCTAGAACTGCCCAATAGCACTGTGTAATCCCAGTCATTTACTACTGTACAACAAGAATCCCTCTAGAACTGCCCAATAGCACTGTGTAATCCCAGTCATTTACTACTGTACAACAAGAATCCCTCTAGAACTGCCCAATAGTACTGTGTAATCCCAGTCATTTACTACTGTGCAACTCGCATCCCTCTAGAACTGCCCAATAGCACTGTGTAATCCCAGTCATTTACTACTGTACAACAAGAATCCCTCTAGAACTGCCCAATAGCACTGTGTAATCCCAGTCATTTACTACTGTACAACAAGAATCCCTCTAGAACTGCCCAATAGCACTGTGTAATCCCAGTCATTTACTACTGTACAACAAGAATCCCTCTAGAACTGCCCAATAGCACTGTGTAATCCCAGTCATTTACTACTGTACAACCCGATTCCCTCTAGAACTGCTCAATAGTACTGTGTAATCCCAGTCATTTACTACTGTACAACAAGAATCCCTCTAGAACTGCTCAATAGTACTGTGTAATCCCAGTCATTTACTACTGTACAACAAGAATCCCTCTAGAACTGCCCAATAGTACTGTGTAATCCCAGTCATTTACTACTGTGCAACTCGCATCCCTCTAGAACTGCCCAATAGCACTGTGTAATCCCAGTCATTTACTACTGTACAACAAGAATCCCTCTAGAACTGCCCAATAGCACTGTGTAATCCCAGTCATTTACTACTGTACAACAAGAATCCCTCTAGAACTGCCCAATAGCACTGTGTAATCCCAGTCATTTACTACTGTACAACAAGAATCCCTCTAGAACTGCCCAATAGCACTGTATAATCTGGGTCATTTACTACTGTACAACAAGAATCCCTCTAGAACTGCTCAATAGCACTGTGTAATCCCAGTCATTTACTACTGTACAACAAGAATCCCTCTAGAACTGCCCAATAGTACTGTGTAATCCCAGTCATTTACTACTGTGCAACTCGCATCCCTCTAGAACTGCCCAATAGCACTGTGTAATCCCAGTCATTTACTACTGTACAACAAGAATCCCTCTAGAACTGCCCAATAGCACTGTGTAATCCCAGTCATTTACTACTGTACAACAAGAATCCCTCTAGAACTGCCCAATAGCACTGTGTAATCCCAGTCATTTACTACTGTACAACAAGAATCCCTCTAGAACTGCCCAATAGCACTGTGTAATCCCAGTCATTTACTACTGTACAACAAGAATCCCTCTAGAACTGCCCAATAGCACTGTGTAATCCCAGTCATTTACTACTGTACAACAAGAATCCCTCTAGAACTGCTCAATAGCACTGTGTAATCCCAGTCATTTACTACTGTACAACAAGAATCCCTCTAGAACTGCTCAATAGCACTGTGTAATCCCAGTCATTTACTACTGTACAACAAGAATCCCTCTAGAACTGCTCAATAGCACTGTGTAATCCCAGTCATTTACTACTGTACAACAAGAATCCCTCTAGAACTGCCCAATAGCACTGTGTAATCCCAGTCATTTACTACTGTACAACAAGAATCCCTCTAGAACTGCTCAATAGTACTGTATAATCTGGGTCATTTACTACTGTATAACAAGAATCCCTCTAGAACTGCTCAATAGTACTGTGTAATCCCAGTCATTTACTACTGTACAACAAGAATCCCTCTAGAACTGCCCAATAGCACTGTGTAATCCCAGTCATTTACTACTGTACAACAAGAATCCCTCTAGAACTGCTCAATAGTACTGTGTAATCCCAGTCATTTACTACTGTACAACAAGAATCCCTCTAGAACTGCTCAATAGCACTGTGTAATCCCAGTCATTTACTACTGTACAACAAGAATCCCTCTAGAACTGCCCAATAGTACTGTGTAATCCCAGTCATTTACTACTGTACAACAAGAATCCCTCTAGAACTGCTCAATAGCACTGTGTAATCCCAGTCATTTACTACTGTACAACAAGAATCCCTCTAGAACTGCTCAATAGCACTGTGTAATCCCAGTCATTTACTACTGTACAACAAGAATCCCTCTAGAACTGCCCAATAGCACTGTGTAATCTGGGTCATTTACTACTGTACAACAAGAATCCCTCTAGAACTGCTCAATAGTACTGTGTAATCCCAGTCATTTACTACTGTACAACAAGAATCCCTCTAGAACTGCTCAATAGTACTGTGTAATCCCAGTCATTTACTACTGTACAACAAGAATCCCTCTAGAACTGCTCAATAGTACTGTGTAATCCCAGTCATTTACTACTGTACAACAAGAATCCCTCTAGAACTGCCCAATAGCACTGTGTAATCCCAGTCATTTACTACTGTGCAACTCGCATCCCTCTAGAACTGCCCAATAGCACTGTGTAATCCCAGTCATTTACTACTGTACAACAAGAATCCCTCTAGAACTGCTCAATAGCACTGTGTAATCCCAGTCATTTACTACTGTACAACAAGAATCCCTCTAGAACTGCCCAATAGCACTGTGTAATCCCAGTCATTTACTACTGTACAACAAGAATCCCTCTAGAACTGCCCAATAGCACTGTGTAATCCCAGTCATTTACTACTGTACAACAAGAATCCCTCTAGAACTGCTCAATAGTACTGTGTAATCCCAGTCATTTACTACTGTGCAACTCGCATCCCTCTAGAACTGCCCAATAGCACTGTGTAATCCCAGTCATTTACTACTGTACAACAAGAATCCCTCTAGAACTGCCCAATAGCACTGTGTAATCCCAGTCATTTACTACTGTACAACAAGAATCCCTCTAGAACTGCCCAATAGCACTGTGTAATCCCAGTCATTTACTACTGTGCAACAAGAATCCCTCTAGAACTGCCCAATAGCACTGTGTAATCCCAGTCATTTACTACTGTACAACAAGAATCCCTCTAGAACTGCCCAATAGCACTGTGTAATCTGGGTCATTTACTACTGTATAACAAGAATCCCTCTAGAACTGCTCAATAGTACTGTGTAATCTGGGTCATTTACTACTGTACAACAAGAATCCCTCTAGAACTGCCCAATAGCACTGTGTAATCCCAGTCATTTACTACTGTACAACAAGAATCCCTCTAGAACTGCTCAATAGTACTGTATAATCCCAGTCATTTACTACTGTACAACAAGAATCCCTCTAGAACTGCTCAATAGCACTGTGTAATCCCAGTCATTTACTACTGTACAACAAGAATCCCTCTAGAACTGCCCAATAGCACTGTGTAATCCCAGTCATTTACTACTGTACAACAAGAATCCCTCTAGAACTGCCCAATAGCACTGTGTAATCCCAGTCATTTACTACTGTACAACAAGAATCCCTCTAGAACTGCTCAATAGCACTGTGTAATCCCAGTCATTTACTACTGTACAACAAGAATCCCTCTAGAACTGCCCAATAGCACTGTGTAATCCCAGTCATTTACTACTGTACAACAAGAATCCCTCTAGAACTGCTCAATAGCACTGTGTAATCCCAGTCATTTACTACTGTACAACAAGAATCCCTCTAGAACTGCCCAATAGCACTGTGTAATCCCAGTCATTTACTACTGTACAACAAGAATCCCTCTAGAACTGCCCAATAGCACTGTGTAATCTGGGTCATTTACTACTGTACAACAAGAATCCCTCTAGAACTGCTCAATAGTACTGTGTAATCTGGGTCATTTACTACTGTGCAACTCGCATCCCTCTAGAACTGCCCAATAGCACTGTGTAATCCCAGTCATTTACTACTGTACAACAAGAATCCCTCTAGAACTGCTCAATAGTACTGTGTAATCTGGGTCATTTACTACTGTACAACAAGAATCCCTCTAGAACTGCTCAATAGTACTGTATAATCTGGGTCATTTACTACTGTATAACAAGAATCCCTCTAGAACTGCTCAATAGTACTGTGTAATCCCAGTCATTTACTACTGTACAACAAGAATCCCTCTAGAACTGCCCAATAGCACTGTGTAATCCCAGTCATTTACTACTGTACAACAAGAATCCCTCTAGAACTGCTCAATAGCACTGTATAATCCCAGTCATTTACTACTGTACAACAAGAATCCCTCTAGAACTGCCCAATAGCACTGTGTAATCCCAGTCATTTACTACTGTACAACAAGAATCCCTCTAGAACTGCTCAATAGCACTGTGTAATCCCAGTCATTTACTACTGTGCAACTCGCATCCCTCTAGAACTGCCCAATAGCACTGTGTAATCCCAGTCATTTACTACTGTACAACAAGAATCCCTCTAGAACTGCCCAATAGTACTGTGTAATCCCAGTCATTTACTACTGTGCAACTCGCATCCCTCTAGAACTGCCCAATAGCACTGTGTAATCCCAGTCATTTACTACTGTACAACAAGAATCCCTCTAGAACTGCTCAATAGTACTGTGTAATCCCAGTCATTTACTACTGTACAACAAGAATCCTCTAGAACTGCCCAATAGCACTGTGTAATCCCAGTCATTTACTACTGTGCAACTCGCATCCCTCTAGAACTGCCCAATAGCACTGTGTAATCCCAGTCATTTACTACTGTACAACAAGAATCCCTCTAGAACTGCTCAATAGTACTGTGTAATCCCAGTCATTTACTACTGTACAACAAGAATCCCTCTAGAACTGCCCAATAGCACTGTGTAATCCCAGTCATTTACTACTGTACAACAAGAATCCCTCTAGAACTGCCCAATAGCACTGTGTAATCCCAGTCATTTACTACTGTACAACAAGAATCCCTCTAGAACTGCCCAATAGCACTGTGTAATCCCAGTCATTTACTACTGTACAACAAGAATCCCTCTAGAACTGCCCAATAGCACTGTGTAATCCCAGTCATTTACTACTGTACAACAAGAATCCCTCTAGAACTGCCCAATAGTACTGTGTAATCCCAGTCATTTACTACTGTGCAACTCGCATCCCTCTAGAACTGCCCAATAGCACTGTGTAATCCCAGTCATTTACTACTGTACAACAAGAATCCCTCTAGAACTGCCCAATAGCACTGTGTAATCCCAGTCATTTACTACTGTACAACAAGAATCCCTCTAGAACTGCCCAATAGCACTGTGTAATCCCAGTCATTTACTACTGTACAACCCGATTCCCTCTAGAACTGCTCAATAGTACTGTGTAATCCCAGTCATTTACTACTGTACAACAAGAATCCCTCTAGAACTGCTCAATAGTACTGTGTAATCCCAGTCATTTACTACTGTACAACAAGAATCCCTCTAGAACTGCCCAATAGTACTGTGTAATCCCAGTCATTTACTACTGTGCAACTCGCATCCCTCTAGAACTGCCCAATAGCACTGTGTAATCCCAGTCATTTACTACTGTACAACAAGAATCCTCTAGAACTGCCCAATAGCACTGTGTAATCCCAGTCATTTACTACTGTACAACAAGAATCCCTCTAGAACTGCCCAATAGCACTGTGTAATCCCAGTCATTTACTACTGTACAACAAGAATCCCTCTAGAACTGCCCAATAGCACTGTATAATCTGGGTCATTTACTACTGTACAACAAGAATCCCTCTAGAACTGCTCAATAGCACTGTGTAATCCCAGTCATTTACTACTGTACAACAAGAATCCCTCTAGAACTGCCCAATAGTACTGTGTAATCCCAGTCATTTACTACTGTGCAACTCGCATCCCTCTAGAACTGCCCAATAGCACTGTGTAATCCCAGTCATTTACTACTGTACAACAAGAATCCCTCTAGAACTGCCCAATAGCACTGTGTAATCCCAGTCATTTACTACTGTACAACAAGAATCCCTCTAGAACTGCCCAATAGCACTGTGTAATCCCAGTCATTTACTACTGTACAACAAGAATCCCTCTAGAACTGCTCAATAGCACTGTGTAATCCCAGTCATTTACTACTGTACAACAAGAATCCCTCTAGAACTGCTCAATAGCACTGTGTAATCCCAGTCATTTACTACTGTACAACAAGAATCCCTCTAGAACTGCCCAATAGTACTGTGTAATCCCAGTCATTTACTACTGTACAACAAGAATCCCTCTAGAACTGCCCAATAGCACTGTGTAATCCCAGTCATTTACTACTGTGCAACTCGCATCCCTCTAGAACTGCCCAATAGCACTGTGTAATCCCAGTCATTTACTACTGTGCAACTCGCATCCCTCTAGAACTGCCCAATAGCACTGTGTAATCCCAGTCATTTACTACTGTACAACAAGAATCCCTCTAGAACTGCTCAATAGTACTGTGTAATCCCAGTCATTTACTACTGTACAACAAGAATCCCTCTAGAACTGCCCAATAGCACTGTGTAATCCCAGTCATTTACTACTGTGCAACTCGCATCCCTCTAGAACTGCCCAATAGCACTGTGTAATCCCAGTCATTTACTACTGTACAACAAGAATCCCTCTAGAACTGCTCAATAGTACTGTGTAATCCCAGTCATTTACTACTGTGCAACTCGCATCCCTCTAGAACTGCCCAATAGCACTGTGTAATCCCAGTCATTTACTACTGTACAACAAGAATCCCTCTAGAACTGCCCAATAGCACTGTGTAATCCCAGTCATTTACTACTGTACAACAAGAATCCCTCTAGAACTGCCCAATAGCACTGTATAATCTGGGTCATTTACTACTGTGCAACTCGCATCCCTCTAGAACTGCCCAATAGCACTGTGTAATCCCAGTCATTTACTACTGTACAACAAGAATCCCTCTAGAACTGCCCAATAGCACTGTGTAATCCCAGTCATTTACTACTGTACAACAAGAATCCCTCTAGAACTGCCCAATAGTACTGTGTAATCCCAGTCATTTACTACTGTACAACAAGAATCCCTCTAGAACTGCCCAATAGCACTGTGTAATCCCAGTCATTTACTACTGTACAACAAGAATCCCTCTAGAACTGCCCAATAGCACTGTGTAATCCCAGTCATTTACTACTGTACAACAAGAATCCCTCTAGAACTGCTCAATAGTACTGTATAATCTGGGTCATTTACTACTGTATAGCCCACATACCTCCAGCACTGCCCAATAATACTGTATAATCCCAGTCATTTACTACGGTATAACGCACATACCTCCAGCACTGCCCAATAGTACCGGATAATCCCAGTCATTTACTACGGTATAACGCACATACCTCCAGCACTGCCCAATAGTACCGGATAATCCCAGTCATTTACTACGGTATAACCCACATACCTCCAGCACTGCCCAATAGTACCGGATAATCCCAGTCATTTACTACGGTATAACCCACATACCTCCAGCACTGCCCAATAGTACCGGATAATCCCAGTCATTTACTACGGTATAGCCCACATACCTCCAGCACTGCCCAATAGTACCGGATAATCCCAGTCATTTACTACGGTATAACGCACATACCTCCAGCACTGCCCAATAGTACCGGATAATCCCAGTCATTTACTACGGTATAGCCCACATACCTCCAGCACTGCCCAATAGTACCGGATAATCCCAGTCATTTACTACGGTATAACGCACATACCTCCAGCACTGCCCAATAGTACCGGATAATCCCAGTCATTTACTACGGTATAACGCACATACCTCCAGCACTGCCCAATAGTACCGGATAATCCCAGTCATTTACTACGGTATAACCCACATACCTCCAGCACTGCCCAATAGTACCGGATAATCCCAGTCATTTACTACGGTATAACCCACATACCTCCAGCACTGCCCAATAGTACCGGATAATCCCAGTCATTTACTACTGTATAGCCCACATACCTCCAGCACTGCCCAATAATACTGTATAATCCCAGTCATTTACTACGGTATAACGCACATACCTCCAGCACTGCCCAATAGTACCGGATAATCCCAGTCATTTACTACGGTATAACGCACATACCTCCAGCACTGCCCAATAGTACCGGATAATCCCAGTCATTTACTACGGTATAACCCACATACCTCCAGCACTGCCCAATAGTACCGGATAATCCCAGTCATTTACTACGGTATAACCCACATACCTCCAGCACTGCCCAATAGTACCGGATAATCCCAGTCATTTACTACGGTATAGCCCACATACCTCCAGCACTGCCCAATAGTACCGGATAATCCCAGTCATTTACTACGGTATAACGCACATACCTCCAGCACTGCCCAATAGTACCGGATAATCCCAGTCATTTACTACGGTATAGCCCACATACCTCCAGCACTGCCCAATAGTACCGGATAATCCCAGTCATTTACTACGGTATAACGCACATACCTCCAGCACTGCCCAATAGTACCGGATAATCCCAGTCATTTACTACGGTATAACGCACATACCTCCAGCACTGCCCAATAGTACCGGATAATCCCAGTCATTTACTACGGTATAACCCACATACCTCCAGCACTGCCCAATAGTACCGGATAATCCCAGTCATTTACTACGGTATAACCCACATACCTCCAGCACTGCCCAATAGTACCGGATAATCCCAGTCATTTACTACGGTATAGCCCACATACCTCCAGCACTGCCCAATAGTACCGGATAATCCCAGTCATTTACTACGGTATAACGCACATACCTCCAGCACTGCCCAATAGTACCGGATAATCCCAGTCATTTACTACGGTATAACCCACATACCTCCAGCACTGCCCAATAGTACCGGATAATCCCAGTCATTTACTACGGTATAGCCCACATACCTCCAGCACTGCCCAATAGTACCGGATAATCCCAGTCATTTACTACGGTATAACGCACATACCTCCAGCACTGCCCAATAGTACCGGATAATCCCAGTCATTTACTACGGTATAACCCACATACCTCCAGCACTGCCCAATAGTACCGGATAATCCCAGTCATTTACTACGGTATAACGCACATACCTCCAGCACTGCCCAATAGTACCGGATAATCCCAGTCATTTACTACTGTATAGCCCACATACCTCCAGCACTGCCCAATAATACTGTATAATCCCAGTCATTTACTACGGTATAACGCACATACCTCCAGCACTGCCCAATAGTACCGGATAATCCCAGTCATTTACTACGGTATAACGCACATACCTCCAGCACTGCCCAATAGTACCAGATAATCCCAGTCATTTACTACGGTATAACCCACATACCTCCAGCACTGCCCAATAGTACCGGATAATCCCAGTCATTTACTACGGTATAACCCACATACCTCCAGCACTGCCCAATAGTACCGGATAATCCCAGTCATTTACTACGGTATAGCCCACATACCTCCAGCACTGCCCAATAGTACCGGATAATCCCAGTCATTTACTACGGTATAACGCACATACCTCCAGCACTGCCCAATAGTACCGGATAATCCCAGTCATTTACTACGGTATAGCCCACATACCTCCAGCACTGCCCAATAGTACCGGATAATCCCAGTCATTTACTACGGTATAACGCACATACCTCCAGCACTGCCCAATAGTACCGGATAATCCCAGTCATTTACTACGGTATAACGCACATACCTCCAGCACTGCCCAATAGTACCGGATAATCCCAGTCATTTACTACGGTATAACCCACATACCTCCAGCACTGCCCAATAGTACCGGATAATCCCAGTCATTTACTACGGTATAACCCACATACCTCCAGCACTGCCCAATAGTACCGGATAATCCCAGTCATTTACTACTGTATAGCCCACATACCTCCAGCACTGCCCAATAATACTGTATAATCCCAGTCATTTACTACGGTATAACGCACATACCTCCAGCACTGCCCAATAGTACCGGATAATCCCAGTCATTTACTACGGTATAACGCACATACCTCCAGCACTGCCCAATAGTACCGGATAATCCCAGTCATTTACTACGGTATAACCCACATACCTCAGCACTGCCCAATAGTACCGGATAATCCCAGTCATTTACTACGGTATAACCCACATACCTCCAGCACTGCCCAATAGTACCGGATAATCCCAGTCATTTACTACGGTATAGCCCACATACCTCCAGCACTGCCCAATAGTACCGGATAATCCCAGTCATTTACTACGGTATAACGCACATACCTCCAGCACTGCCCAATAGTACCGGATAATCCCAGTCATTTACTACGGTATAGCCCACATACCTCCAGCACTGCCCAATAGTACCGGATAATCCCAGTCATTTACTACGGTATAACGCACATACCTCCAGCACTGCCCAATAGTACCGGATAATCCCAGTCATTTACTACGGTATAACGCACATACCTCCAGCACTGCCCAATAGTACCGGATAATCCCAGTCATTTACTACGGTATAACCCACATACCTCCAGCACTGCCCAATAGTACCGGATAATCCCAGTCATTTACTACGGTATAACCCACATACCTCCAGCACTGCCCAATAGTACCGGATAATCCCAGTCATTTACTACGGTATAGCCCACATACCTCCAGCACTGCCCAATAGTACCGGATAATCCCAGTCATTTACTACGGTATAACGCACATACCTCCAGCACTGCCCAATAGTACCGGATAATCCCAGTCATTTACTACGGTATAACCCACATACCTCCAGCACTGCCCAATAGTACCGGATAATCCCAGTCATTTACTACGGTATAGCCCACATACCTCCAGCACTGCCCAATAGTACCGGATAATCCCAGTCATTTACTACGGTATAACGCACATACCTCCAGCACTGCCCAATAGTACCGGATAATCCCAGTCATTTACTACGGTATAACGCACATACCTCCAGCACTGCCCAATAGTACCGGATAATCCCAGTCATTTACTACTGTATAGCCCACATACCTCCAGCACTGCCCAATAGTACCGGATAATCCCAGTCATTTACTACGGTATAACGCACATACCTCCAGCACTGCCCAATAGTACCGGATAATCCCAGTCATTTACTACGGTATAACGCACATACCTCCAGCACTGCCCAATAGTACCGGATAATCCCAGTCATTTACTACGGTATAACGCACATACCTCCAGCACTGCCCAATAGTACCGGATAATCCCAGTCATTTACTACTGTATAGCCCACATACCTCCAGCACTGCCCAATAGTACCGGATAATCCCAGTCATTTCCTACGGTATAACCCAAAACCTCCAACACTGCCCAATAGTACTGTACAATACCAGTCACTTACTACTGCAAAACCTCCAATCCTCTACCACTATCCAACAGCACTGTATAATCCCAGTCATCTACTACTGTACAATCCGGAACACTCTAGCACTGCCCAATAGTAATGTATAATCACAGTCATTTACTACTGTATAATCCCCATTCCTCCAGCACTGCCGATTCGTACTGTATAATCCCAGTCATTTACTACTGTATAACCCCCATTCCTCCAGCACTGCCGATTCGTACTGTATAATCCCAGTCATTTACTACTGTATAACCCCCGTCCTCTAGCACTGCCCAATAGTACTGTATAATCACAGTCATTTACTACTGTATAACCCCCGTCCTCTAGCACTGCCCAATAGTACTGTATAATCACAGTCATTTACTACTGTATAACCCCCGTCCTCTAGCACTGCCCAATAGTACTGTATAATCAGTCATTTACTACTGTATAACCCCCGTCCTCTAGCACTGCCCAATAGTACTGTATAATCAGTCATTTACTACTGTACAAACCGAATCCCTCTAACACTGCCCAGTGGTACAGTATAATCCTAGTCATTTACTACTGTATAAACCACATACCTCTAGCACTGTCCAGCAGTACTATATAATCCCGGTCATTTACTACTGTACAACCCGCCTCCCTAGAGCTGCCCATCAGTACTGTATAATCCTGGTCATTTACTACTGTATAAACCACATACCTCTAGCACTGCCCAGCAGTACTGTATAATCACAGTCATTTACTACTTTAGAACACCCATCCCTCCAGCATGGCCTAATACTATTGTATAATCCCAGTCATTTACTACTGTATAACCCCCATTCCTCTAGCACTGCCCAATAGTACTGTATAATCCCAATGATTTACTACAGTATAACCCACATACCTACAGCACTGCAAAGAAGGAACTTGACTCCGTGGCAAGACTAGAGGGAGAAAGCAACCCCGAGGTCGGTGAAGAATTCATCCCACTACCCTCACCAAGAGCTGTAAGCCAGCTCTCCTCCACCTGAAACACATTGGTGTCGCAAATGGGCTTAACAAGTCCTGCCCCAGTCGATACAGATAAACCTCCCAACACCTCTTCCTGAAAAGGAGCCACAAACTGTACAATCCCCTCAGGTTGTATAGCCAACTCCGCATCCGATGCCATATGACGCCGAAGTGGTGCCATCACAATATCGACTGGAGGAGGAGAGGTGCCCTCTACCGGTGCCGCTGACGTCAATGTCGGAGTAGGTTGGTCAAAGACCGGCGTCATAAGCAAAGATCCCGAAGAACTATGAGCCTGCACAAAGGCGACGCCAGTCAACGACCGGCGCCGATCCATCGACTCCGATGG
The DNA here is from genome assembly GCA_963921515.1 of Calotriton arnoldi. Taxonomy (NCBI): domain Eukaryota; kingdom Metazoa; phylum Chordata; class Amphibia; order Caudata; family Salamandridae; genus Calotriton; species Calotriton arnoldi. The sequence continues at coordinate 128,160 of CAWUFW010020016.1, forward strand.
CCCAACCGTCATCGAAAACAAATCCTCTGAGGTCGCCCTACTCGCCTCCTTGGGGCCTACAGGCGCTCCAGAGGGAGATGGGGTCCCAAACATGAGGTGTAAGGAATCATAATATTCAATTAGTATCATCCTCGTGCACGAATGGGACAGCTTGGTCACCACCTTCGGGATCAGCGGAAGGGGTGGAAAGGCGTACACAAATGCCCCTGACCAGTCTATCAAAAGGGCATTCCCTTTCGATCCTGGTCGGTAGAACCGTGAGGCGAAGTCTCGGCATTTGGCATTTTCGTCGTCCGCGAAGAGGTCGATGGTGGGACGACCCCATGTCTGGAAGATGTCTTCGACGACCTCGTCGTTGAGCACCCAGTCTTCTCTGTCTTCGAAGTGACGGCTGAGTGCATCCGCTCTCACGTTCTGTTCTCCTGGCAGGTGGACTGCTGTGACTGCCAGATTCCGAGCCAAGAGCCAATGCCAGAGTGCTTGAGCTTCCAGGGAAAGTGTGCGTGAGCGAGTTCCCCCTGTTTGTTCAGGTAGTACATGGTGGTGGTGTTGTCCGTCTGTACTAACACTGAGGTTGCCTGAATCGAGGGAGGAAAGCTTTGAGGGCTAGGTGTACTGCTCTCAGCTCTAGCATGTTGATGTGATAGGATCGCTCCTTTGGAGACCACAGCCCTTGAGTCTGGAGAGAACCCATGTGGGCTCCCCAACCCTGCAGCGAGGCGTCCGTGATCAGTGTCTGAGCAGGCGGAGGTTGATGGAAAGGAACTCCGACTTGCAAATTTTGTTTTCTCATCCACCAAGGTATGGAAGCTCGAGCCGCGTTTGATGGACTTATTTTTCGTCCCAACGAGCGGTCTGCTGGTCCCACTTGTCCTCCAGATCCTGCTGAAGAGGACGCATTCGTAGTCTGGCATTGGGAACCAGGAAGATGCAGGATGCCATCGACCCTAGCAGGGAGGCAATCCGACGCACAGGTAGTTTTCTGTTGCGCAGAACCAGCTGGCATTTCTGTATGAGGGAACACTGTCTCTCCTCCGAAGGAAACACTTTTCCTACCGTGGAGTCTAGTAGAGCTCCTAAAAAATGTATTTTCTGTGTTGGCTGTGAAGTTGATTTGACGAAATTCACATGCAGGCCCAGCCGGTGACACAGCTCGAGACAGCTCAAGAAATGAATCCTCACACTGTCTGGGGAAGGACCTTTCAACAGCCAGTCGTCCAAGTACGGGTATACGAAGACGCCCTGCGGCGCAGTGCGGCTGCCACCACCGCCATGCACTTCGTGAACACTCTGGGGGCTGACTTCAACCCGAAGGGTAGAACCTTGAACTGGTAATGAGCGGATCCCACTAGGAATCGCAGGTACTGTCTGTGATAGTGATTGATCGGAACGTGAAAATATGCATCTTGCAGATCCAGCGAGCACATCCAATCCCCCTGCCTGAGATGTGGATATATTTGATGGAGAGCCAACATGCGAAACTTTTCCTTTTTTATGGATAGGTTGAGTGACCGCAAGTCCAGAATGGGTCTGTACTCTGCTTTTTGGCCTTTTTCTTCACCAAAAATATCTTGAGTAAACCCCTTTTCCTCTTTGAGATACTGGCACCCTCTCGATGGCTGACTTTCTGAGAAGGGTGGCAACCTCTTTCTGCAAGAGTTTTAACTGGTGACACGACGGAGGAACTGGAGGGATTGATGGTGGGCGATGTTGAAAACGTAGAGAGTACCCATTCTGCAACGTGGCTAGTACCCACCGATCCTTTGTGATAGCTCGCCACTCTTCGAGATGATCTGCGATACTTCCCCCACTGGAGTGGTGAACGGCGACAGGGGAAGTGAGTGTTCATTGTTTCGACTGCGTCTTGGCGGAATTGTTGCCTTGTTGCTGGTTTCTTCCTCCTCTGGAGGAGCGTCTGCCCCGATACTGCGTTTTTTGCTGGCCTTGCTGATCCTGATTTTTCTGCCAATGAGGGGTTTGAACCCTCTGTTGGGAGGATCGTCTATTGTAAGGACGGAATCTCTTACGGAATTCCTTTCTTTTCTCCAGGCCCACCGCTTTAAGCGTGTCCAGTTCCGTTTTCATCCGCGTCATCTCTTCATCCGTGTGAGTCCCGAACAAAGAGGAACCAGAGAACGGAAGATTGAGGATGCGTGACTGCGCTTCTGGCCTGAGTGCTGTAAGACGTAGCCATGATGTTCTCCTTGCGCATACCCCATGAGCATAAGCATGTGCCGAAAGGGTAGCTCCATCCGCCGCAGCACTGATGACCTGGTTAGACACCTGACTGCCCTCTGTTAAGATTTCTTCAAAATCTTTACGGTCTTCCTGTGGCAACTTTTCAGTGAATCTCTGTAGTGAGTCCCACAGAGATCTGTCGTAGCGGCCCAGGAGTGCCGCTGCATTGGAGACCTTCAACATGGAGGCCGAAGTGCCACAAACCTTCCTTCCCCAGGAATCCTGCACCTTGCTCTCCTTGTCTGGTGGGACAGTAGAGGAGGATGCCACCGCATGAGTCTTCTTTGCCGCCGCAATTACGACTGAATCCGGAGGAGGGTCAGCCCTGAGGAAGAGCGGATCGTCCTCTGGTGAACGGTACTTTTTAAGATCCTCGCTGGGGCGGTCTTAACACTCGCTGGCGTGAGAAAGATATCCATCACTGGCTCTATGATGCCTGGTACCAAGGGAAGCAGAGGTTTAGTTGCTGCTCTTTGGTGTAGAGTCTCAAAAATCACCGAGGACTTGCTTTGACGAGTTGGCATAGGGATACCCAGCTTTACCGCTCCTCTGCCAAGAATGTCCTGAAAAGTGTAGATGTCGTCCACCGGAGAGACCCTCGACGGTGGACTGTCTCGTCAAAGTAGGCAAATAGTCTCTATGGGATGTATGAGTGGAAGAAGAGGACGGAGTAGGCGATCTGTGTGCTCTCCTCCTGCTTCTTGATCTAGACCTCCTCCTGTGTGAGTGCGCCGGTGTGCGGCTGCGAGCTCTTGTTCTTGAAGGAGATCGCTCTTTATCCTGAGTTAAACGAGCCAACGGGGATCTGTTCTGATGGCTCGAGTAATTCCTGTCCGTAGCCCAGTGATGTAGAGGCCTGTGCCATCGTGGCGATAAATGGATGGAAGGCGATCTGTGGCTCTCTCTTTCCTTAGGAGACTGAGCAGGAGGTGTGAAGCTCAGCTCTTCATGCCTTGTTGGAGAATCTTGGTGTCCCCCTGACACTGGGCTGTTGGACGTCGAGATAACCACCTCCGGGGATCTGGACGAACCTGAAGGTGACGAAGACAGGCTCACTGGAGGTGAGGTGTTCCCAGAAGGGCGCTTTGACGTTGACCTGGAGCGTCTAAGCGTCGACTGCCCTCTCAACGGAGATGTATGTCTCGACGTTGACTTTCTTCTCTTAGAAAGTGGACTTCTCGGCGACGAACGTCTCTCCAACACTGGTGCAGTGTCCTGCTTTGACACTCCCTGCACCCTTTCAGGAGATTGCTGTGTCGACGTCGACCGGCGTTGGACTGCCGGCGACGGAGGTCTTGGTCTCGACGCCGAAAATCCACTCGGCGGAGTCATCCGCCTCGACGGCGTGGAATGATGGATCGTCTGCTTCGACGCCGAAGGAGGTGTCCTGTGTCTCGACGCCGAAGATCGTTGCTTTGATCCCGGCGGAGATCTGTGTCTCGACGTCGATCGCCGATGAGGAGGCGACGACGGAGAGATGCGCCTCGACGTCGATCGCCGCTGACGAGACGGGGAGATGTGCTTCGACGTCGATCGCCGTTGATGAGGCGACGACGGAGCGCTGTGCCTCGACGTCGATCGCACCTGCGACGACGGAGCGCTGTGCCTCGACGTCGATCGCGCCTGCGACGACGGAGCGCTGTGCCTCGACGTCGTACGCCCACCCGGCGCCGACGGAGACCTGTCTCTCGACGTTGAGCGCCGCCTGGTTGACGTCAACGGAGGACCTGTTACCTTCGTCGACGAAGATTTCGTAGTCGAATGATGATGCGCCGGCATCACCGAAGTCTTCAACGCCGATTTCTTCGTCGCCGATTTCTTCGACGTCGATACCGACGCCGACGGAGAACAGGTCGGGACTTTTCCTCTCGACGTCGACCGAGTTTTCCTCTTCTTCTGCCTCACAGGAGACCTACCTCTTTCAGAGAGGCCATAGAGACAGATCCTGTCCCTCTCCTTGATAGTCCTTCTTGATAACTTCTTACAATGCTGGCAGTTGTCAGAAGAGTGGGACTCAGGGAGGCAGAGAATACACACAGGATGTGTATCTGTTCTGGCCTTCTTCTTGCCACATGACGGGCAAGGATCGAATAAAGAAGGCATTTCCAAAAAATAAACCTTTTCTGAAACACAGAAAAGGTGCTACTTGCACTCTAGGACCAAAAGACGTCGAGTGAAAGTAGAAAAAACTAGATCTTTATAGATATTTTTTGACAGAAAGTCAAAAAAGCAAGAGCTGAAAATCCAGGGTCCTGACTGAAGGAGCCGGAAAGAACAACTAACCTAACTGTCACCCCTGAGGCATGATGGGAAGCTAGGGGTCATGGCTGCCTTAAAGGCACGGTGCCAGTTTTTGTTGAAAATGCTTTCATTTTCTATGCTATTGGTTTACAATGCAGCCTGTAGGCTAACAATGTCTACTTATTTTGCAGTTTTTACTCTTTGAGTATTTTGCTCATTAAAAAACAGAGTTCAAGTACTAATTGTCCTCTGGTGTTTTTATATATTGGCAAATGTAGTTTTTTATGTGTGTAATTACATTGTTTAGCCTCCTATTGAGAGCTGCATTGGTATGAGAAAATATGATATATGTATATGCATATATGTAGAGCTGTATATATGTGATTTCCATATATAATTTTTATATTTCCGGGGTCCCCGCACGTGGGCGGGAATATTCAGTGCTTATGACTATTGATGAGGATCCCCTGGAAGAGAATCATAATATTCCCTCATCTGAGCCATCGATGCCCTGGCTCCCGGAAACACGGAGAGACGCGTTGCCGAGTTGCGTACTGCTTCCTCAGCCGACGAGCGGGAGGAGCCATGGGAGATAGAGTCTCCACTAGGTGAAGTCCGAGAATGCCGCAACTTCAACCGTCCCTTACCTTTCGACTTCCCTGGAGAACGACATCCTCCAGATTGACTTCAGCTCCTAGATCGATCCCGCAAATGCTCTTCCCAGGACGATGAAGACCGAGGCTGGGAAGCCTCCGAGGATCGCGATACACATGCCGCCATCAACTTCAAACGCCACTCCTTCAACGACTTCGGTTTTAGTTTCTAGCAGAAAACTCAATCCTCAGCGTAGTGGTGCTCACCTAAACACCACATACAAATTGTATGCAGTCCATCACCGACATATGTCAGCTACAAGACCCACAAGGTTTGAAACCTGTCGACATTAGACAAAGGCACACCAGGTGTTGTTTTTGTAGGTTTTGTTTTGCTATTGCCATGCCATTCATTACTACTAATGAATGGACTATAGAGTGTATGCTTTTTCTTCCCTTACATAGGGGTTATTCACCAGGGTGCAGGGTTTCATGTAGCCCTGTGTTTTGTTGATTTTGTTGGGGGTTTCTTTAAAATCCATGTTTGGTATTAACATACCATTTGATGTTTCTTCTTTATTAATGTTTCAAAGATTTTTGAACTTTTTTGGCACACTGTTTCCACAACCAGTTTCTATGGTGGATCCGCGTTCTGGCACAAAAGGTTTCACAGAAGAAACTGACATCAGCGCGTCGGAGGGGACTTATATGGCTCCACTGATGTCATGACTAGAGTCGACGTCATCGCGGAGCCGTACGACGTCGTCCCCCGGCGCGCAGAGGTACTGCAGAAAAATTTCCAGATCCAGACTGGCGTCTGGGGAGAATCCAAAAGTTAATGAATCTGCGGCTAGACTGTGTCTCTACCAGATATCACGTTACTGAAGGTAAGTAACTTTTACTTTACTACCGTATAAGCCGCATTCTTCTAGAACCGCCCAACTGTCGTGTATAATCCTGGCCATTTACTACTGTATAACCCCCATCCCTCTACAACTGCCCAAAAGTACTGTATAATCCTGGCCATTTACTACTGTACAACCTGTATTCCTCTAGCACTGTCCAATAGTACTGTATAATCCGTCATTAACTTCTGTTTAACTCACATCCCTCTAGTACTGCCCAATAGTACTGTATAATCCCAGCCCTCTGGTATTCCATAATGGCAGCCCTCTAGTTCTGTAAAAATATCCTACCAGAGCCTCAGGGTGCACGCCATCATCTTCCACGTCGTTCAGCAGATCTTCGATCCTTTGTTTCTCGTCATCCATCAAAACAACGGGGTGTCCAGCATCTCTGGCCAACTGTGGACACAAGGAAACAACCCTTAGGACATGGCCCGACCACAATGAGGCTGCTCCTGCCTCTCTACTCCACAGTGCCAACTTTGGACACAAGGAGGCAGCACTGATATCTCAGCCTAACCACACTGATGCCACTGCTGCCTCTCTACCCCCCAGCACCAACTGTGAACACAAGCAGACAACACTGAGGACATGGCCCAACCAGACTGAGGCAGCTGCTGCCTCTCTACTCCCCAGAGCCAACTGTGGACACAAGGAAAGGGCCCTTAGGCAGGGCTGGAAAAAAATAAAAATATTACTGGACCTGCAGGCCTAGTAACTTTAAAAATCTACTCAACCTAACTGTAATATACTTGACCTCTGTCTCTGAAAGCGGAGCCCATCCACTTTGCGAGCAAATAAGATGCCTTTAAATCTTGTTATCTTTTCACATTTGCTTCGCTTTCAGAGACAGAGGTCAAAAGTCAGTTTGTCTTCCTACTCACCAGAAAGGGCGAGTAAGTCCTAAAAATAGCTTGTCCTGATTCTCCTGCCTCTCTACTCCACAGTGCCAACTTTAGACACAAGGAGGAAATACTGAGATCTCAGCCCAACCACACTGAGGCCACTGCTGCCTCTCTACTCCCCAGCACCACCTGTGGACACAAGCAGACAACACTGAGGACTTGGCCGGACCACACTGATGCTGCTCCTGCCTTTCTACTCCACAATGCCAACTTTAGACACACGGAGGCAAAGCTGAGGTCTCAGCCGAACTGCACCGAGGCCACTGCTGCCTCTCTACTTCCCAGTGCCAACTGTGGACACAAGGGGACAAACCTTAGGACTCTGCCTGACCACACTGAGGCCGTGGCCGCTTCTCTACAACCCATCGCCAACTGTCGACACGAGAAGACAACCCTTAGGACATGGCCCAACCACACTGAGGCCGCTGGTGCCTCTCTACTGCCCAGAGTCAACTGTGGACACAAGGAGACAACCCTCAGGACATGGCCCGACCAAACTGAGGACGCTGCTGCCTCTACTCCACAATGCCAACTTTAGACACACTGAGGTAACGCTGAGGTCTCAGCCGAACCGCACTGAGGCCACTGCTGCCTCTCTATTTCCCAGCGCCAACTGTGGACACAAGGGGACAAACCTTAGGACTCTGCCTGACGACACTGAGGTCACAGCTGCCTCTCTACTCCCCAGCACCAACTGTGGACACAAGCAGACAACATTGAGGACTCAGTCTGACCACACTGAGGCCGTGGCCGCTTCTCTACAACCCACCGCCAACTGTCGACACGAGGAGACAACCCTTAGGACATGGCCCAACCACACTGAGGCCGCTGGTGCCTCTCTACTGCCCAGAGCCAACTGTGAACACAAGGAGACAACCCTTAGGACATGGTCCGACCACACTAAGGCCGCTGGTGCCTCTCTACTCCCCAGAGCCAACTGTGGACACAAGGAAAGGGCCCTAAGGACAGGGTCCGACCACACTGAGGCCACTGGTGCCTCTCTACTCCCCAGAGCCAACTGTGGACACAAGGAGACAACCCTTGGGACATGGCCCGACCACACTGAGGCCGCTGGTGCCTCTCTACTCCCCAGAGCCAACTGTGGACACAAGGAAAGGGCCCTAAGGACATGGTCCGGCCACACTGAGGCAGCTGGTGCCTCTCTACTCCCCAGAGCCAACTGTGGACACAAGGAGACAACCCTTAGGACATGGTCTGACCACACTGAGGCCGCTGGTGCCGCTCTACTGCCCAGAGCCAACTGTGAACACAGGGAGACAACCCTTAGGACATGGCCCAACCACACTGAGGCAGCTGCTGCCTCCCTACTCCCCAGACCCTCACAGCCACCCCGGCCTCCAACACCGCCAACACCAGCACATGCGACACCCTAAAATGCATCCTCCTCAACGTATGCTCCGTACACAAACACACCATGGAAATCTGGAACCTACTCGACTCTCTCTCGCCCGACATCGCCTTCTTCAGAGACCTGGACCAACGCATCCTCCGCCCCCGACACCAGCACCGCCATCCCAGACGGATACAAGATCCAGAGGAAAGACCGCCCCAACCACCCAGGAGGGGGCCTCGCCATCGCCCACAAGAGCACCCTCTGCCTCACCATCTCCAGCTAAACCTTCCCCTCCGCCGAACACCTGCACTTCCAGATCCAGACCACCCCCAAAGCCACACTCCGAGGAACCCTCGTCTACAGACCCCCCCGGCCCCCGAACACCCTTCGCCACCACCATCACCGACTTCATCGCACCCCACGCCATCGCATCAACAAACTACATACTCATTGGAGACCTGAACTTCCACATCGACAACCCCAGCGACCCCAACTCCACTATCCTTCGTGACAACCTCGCCAGCATCGGACTTAAACAACTCGTCAACACACCGACCCACAGAGCAGGACATACCCTCGACCCCATCTTCCCGGCAGGAAACAGCGTCCAATTCAGCCACACAACGCAGCCGCCATGGACTGACCACCACTGCGTACACTTCGCCATCAACAAATCCAAGGCACCCAAACCAGCCCCACGCCCACCACGAAGGAACTGGAGCAAGGTTACCGACGAGCAACTTAACTCCACCCTCACCCGAGACAACCACACCTGGGCACCCGACGCAAACGACGCAGCCAGAGAACTCCACACCTGGATCTCCAACTGCGCAGACGAGCTCGCCCCGCTACGCAACCCCGACAGACAACACCCCAGGAAAGCCACCTGGTTCACCACCGCTCTCCAAGAAGCCAGACGCACCTGCAGACGCCTGGAGAAGAACTGGAGAAACACCAAGACAACCGAAAACCACACCACCTACAAGGACGCCATGAAGGACTACCACAACCAGATCAGAGCCACCAAGAGGAACTTCATCCACAACAAAATCCTGGCCAACTCCACCAACTCCAAGGAACTTTTCAGTGTCATTCAAGAATTCACCAACCCACACAGCGAACCCACAGACATCACCCCATCCCAAGACCTCTGCGACAAGCTTGGAACCTATTTCCACCTCAAGATCAAAAACCTCTACGACAACTTCATCGACCATCCACCAGGCGCCACAGACGGCCCCCAGAAACACCAGCCAGCCCACCATCTCCAACTGGACACCGATCACAGCCGAAGACACCGCCTCGACCATGAAAAGCATCCACTCGGGGGCACCCACTGACCCCTGCCCCCCTCACATCTACCACAGTGCCGCGGCCACCATCGCACCCGAACTACAACGCACCATCAACACCACCTTCAAAACAGGCACCTTCCCAGACGACTGGAAGCGCGCAGAAGTCAGAACCCTGCTCAAGAAGCCCACAGCTGACCCCACCGACCTCAAGAACTATTGGCCCATCTCGCTCCTCCCCTTCGCAGCCAAAGTTGCAGAGAAAAGAGTCAACAGGAAACTGACATGATTCATTGAAGAGAACGCCGTCCTGGACCCGTCCCAATCCGGATTCCGAAGCAACCACAGCACAGAGACCGCCCTACTTGCCGCCACAGACGACATCCGCACCCTCCTGGACCAAGGCCACTCCGCAGCCCTCATCCTACTCGACCTATCAGCGGCCTTCGACACCGTCTCCCACCGCACACTAGTCACCAGACTACACGACGCAGGCATACAAGGAACAGCCCTGGACTGGATCCTATCATTCCTCACCGGAAGAAGCCAAAGGATCAGACTCCCACCCTTCCTCTCCGACCCCACGAAAATCACCTGCGGAGTCCCACAGGGTTCATCACTGACCCCCACCCTCTTCAACATCTACATGGCCCCCCTCGCAGCCATCGTCCGACAACACGGCCTCAACATCGTATCCTACGCCGACGACACCCAGCTCATCCTCTCCCTCACCAAAGACCCCACCACTGCCAAACTCAGCTTCCAGAAAGGAATGCAAGACGTCGCAGTCTGGATGACCAACAGCTGCCTGAAGCTCAACGCCGAGAAGACAGAAGTCCTTGTCCTTGGTACCACCCCTTCTGCATGGGACAGCACCTGGTGGCCGACCGCCCTCGGAAGCCCACCTACCCCCTCAGACCACGCCAAGAACCTCGGCATCGTACTCGACTCATCACTCACCATGAACCGACAGGTCAACGCCGTCCCCTCCAGCTGCTTCAACACCCTCCGCATCCTCCGCAAGACCTTCAAGGGGATCCCCCCTGAGTCAAGGAAGACAGTCACCCACTCACTCATCACCAGCAGACTGGACTATGGAAACGCACTCTATGCCGGCATCAACAAGTCCCTACTGCGCAAACTCCAGACAATACAGAACACCGCCGCCAGACTCGTCCTTGGCATCCCCCGACACGAACACATCAGCCAACACCTACGAAGTCTCCACTAACTCCCTGTGGAGAAAAGAGTCACTTTCAAAATGCTCACTCACGCTTACAAATGCCTACACAACAACAGACCCAAATACCTCAACGACAGAATCAACTTCCACGTACCCAAAAGAAACCTCCGATCTTCCAACCTCGCAATGGCTGAAACCCCGCGCATCCACAGAGCCAGAGCAGGCGGAAGATCCTTCTCTCACATTGCAGCCAAAACCTGGAACCAGCTACCGGCAGACATCAAACGCGCCCCCTCCCTGAACACCTTCAGGAAGACCCTCAAGACCTGGCTCTTCGGCTAAATAGATCTGCGGACCCCCTCCCCCCCCCTCAGCGTCTTGAGACCCTCACGGGTGAGTAGCGCGCTTACAATTCCCTGAATGATTGATTGCAGGTCTAGTAACTTAAAAATTCTACTCGACCTAACTAACATACTTGACCTCTGTCTCTGAAAGCGGAGCTCATCCACTTTGCGAGCAAATAAGATGCCTTTAAATCTTGTTATCTTTTCACATTTGCTCCGCTTTCAGAGACAGAGGTCAAAAGTCAGTTTGTCTTCCTACTCACCAGAAAGGGCGAGTAGGGCCTAAAAATAGCTTTTCCTGATTAAATCTGGCACGCCATAGTGTGCTGGTGAGTAGATTTTTCGGGCCCTGTTAGCACATGGTCAGACCACACTGAGGCAGATGCTGCCTCTCTACTCCACATCGCCAACTGTGGACACAAGGAGACAACCCTTAGGACATGGTCCGACCACACTGAGGCCGCTGGTGCCTCTCTACTCCACATCGCCAACTGTGGACACAAGAAGACAACCCTTAGGACATGGCCCAACCACACTGAGGCAGCTGCTGCCTCCCTACTCCCCAGAGCCAACTGTGGACACAAGGAAAGGGCCCTAAAGACATGGTCCGCCCACACTGAGGCCGCTGGTGCCTCTCTACTGCCCAGAGCCAACTGTGGACACAAGGAGACAACCCTTAGGACATGGCCTGACCACACTGAGGCCGCTGGTGCCTCTCTACTGCCCAGAGCCAACTGTGAACACAAGGAGACAACCCTTAGGACATGGTCCGACCACACTGAGGCCGCTGGTGCCTCTCTACTCTCCAGAGCCAACTGTGGACACAAGGAAAGGGCCCTAAGCACATGGTCCGACCACACTGAGGCCGCTGGTGCCTCTCTACTGCCCAGAGCCAACTGTGGACACAAGGAGACAACCCTTAGGACATGGCCTGACCACACTGAGGCCGCTGGTGCCTCTCTACTGCCCAGTGCCAACTGTGGACACAAGGAAAGGGCCCTAAGGACATGGTCCAACCACACTGTGGCCGCTGGTGTCTTTCTACTGCCCAGAGCCAACTGTGGACACAAGGAGACAACCCTTAGGACATGGCCTGACCACACTGAGGCCGCTGGTGCCTCTCTACTGCCCAGAGCCAACTGTGGACACAAGGAGACAACCCTTAGGACATGGTCCGACCACACTGAGGCCGCTGGTGCCTCTCTACTCCCCAGAGCCAACTGTCGACACAAGGAAAGGGCCCTAAGGACATGGTCCGACCACACTGGGGCCGCTGGTGCCTCTCTACTGCCCAGAGCCAACTGTGGACACAAGGAGACAACCCTTAGGACATGGCCTGACCACACTGAGGCCGCTGGTGCCTCTCTACTGCCCAGAGCCAACTGTGGACACAAGGAAAGGGCCCTAAGGACATGGTCCGACCACACTGAGGCCGCTGGTGCCTCTCTACTCCCCAGAGCCAACTGTGGACACAAGGAAAGGGCCCTAAGGACATGGTCCGACCACACTGAGGCCGCTGGTGCCTCTCTACTGCCCAGAGCCAACTGTGGACACAAGGAGACAACCCTTAGGACATGGCCTGACCACACTGAGGCCGCTGGTGCCTCTCTACTGCCCAGAGCCAACTGTGAACACAAGGAGACAACCCTTAGGACATGGTCCGACCACACTAAGGCCGCTGGTGCCTCTCTACTGCCCAGAGCCAACTGTGGACACAAGGAAATGGCCCTAAGGACATGGTCTGAATACACTGAGGCCGCTGGTGCCTCTCTACTGCCCAGAGCCAACTGTGGACACAAGGAAAGGGCCCTAAGGACATGGTCCGGCCACACTGAGGCCGCTGGTGCCTCTCTACTCCCCAGAGCCAACTGTGGACACAAGGAAAGGGCCCTAAGGACATGGTCCGACCACACTGAGGCCGCTGGTGCCTCTCTACTCCCCAGAGCCAACTGTGGACACAAGGAGACAACCCTTAGGACATGGCCCGACCACACTGAGGACGTTGCTGCCTCTCTACTCCCCAGAGGCAACTGTGGACACATAGAAAGGGCCCTTAGGCAGGGCTGGAAAAAAATAAAAATGTTACTGGGCCTGCAGGTCTAGTAACATGAAAAATATACTCGACTTAATTGTAACGTACTTGACCTCTGTCTCTGAAAGCAGAGCTCATCCACTTTGCGAGCAAATAAGATGCCTTTAAATCTTGTTATCTTTTCACATTTGCTCCGCTTTCAGAGACAGAGGTCAAAAGTTAGTTTGTCTTCCTACTCACCAGAAATGGCGAGTAGGCCCTAAAAATAGCTTGTCCTGATTCTCCTGCCTCTCTACTCCACAGTGCCAACTTTAGACACAAGGAGGGAATACTGAGATCTCAGCCCAACCACACTGAGGCCACTGCTGCCTCTCTACTCCCCAGCACCACCTGTGGACACAAGCAGACAACACTGAGGACTTGGCCTGACCACACTGATGCTGCTCCTGCCTCTCTACTCCACAATGCCAACTTTAGACACACGGAGGCAACGCTGAGGTCTCAGCCGAACTGCACCGAGGCCACTGCTGCCTCTCTACTTCCCAGTGCCAACTGTGGACACAAGGGGACAAACCTTAGGACTCTGCCTGACGACACTGAGGTCACAGCTGCCTCTCTACTCCCTAGCTCCAACTGTGGACACGAGGAGACAAACCTTAGGACATGGCCTGACCACAAATAGGCCGCTGCTGCCTCTCTACTCCCCAGCACCAACTGTGGACACAAGCAGACAACATTGAAGACTCAGCCTGACCACACTGAGGCCGTGGCCGCTTCTCTACAACCCATCGCCAACTGTCGACACGAGGAGACAACCCTTAGGACATGGCCCAACCACACTGAGGCCGCTGGTGCCTCTCTACTGCCCAGAGTCAACTGTGGACACAAGGAGACAACCCTCAGGACATGGCCCGACCAAACTGAGGACGCTGCTGCCTCTACTCCACAATGCCAACTTTAGACACACTGAGGTAACGCTGAGGTCTCAGCCGAACCGCACTGAGGCCACTGCTGCCTCTCTATTTCCCAGCGCCAACTGTGGACACAAGGGGACAAACCTTAGGACTCTGCCTGACGACACTGAGGTCACAGCTGCCTCTCTACTCCCCAGCACCAACTGTGGACACAAGCAGACAACATTGAGGACTCAGTCTGACCACACTGAGGCCGTGGCCGCTTCTCTACAACCCACCGCCAACTGTCGACACGAGGAGACAACCCTTAGGACATGGCCCAACCACACTGAGGCCGCTGGTGCCTCTCTACTGCCCAGAGCCAACTGTGAACACAAGGAGACAACCCTTAGGACATGGTCCGACCACACTAAGGCCGCTGGTGCCTCTCTACTCCCCAGAGCCAACTGTGGACACAAGGAAAGGGCCCTAAGGACAGGGTCCGACCACACTGAGGCCACTGGTGCCTCTCTACTCCCCAGAGCCAACTGTGGACACAAGGAGACAACCCTTGGGACATGGCCCGACCACACTGAGGCCGCTGGTGCCTCTCTACTCCCCAGAGCCAACTGTGGACACAAGGAAAGGGCCCTAAGGACATGGTCCGGCCACACTGAGGCAGCTGGTGCCTCTCTACTGCCCAGAGCCAACTGTGGACACAAGGAAAGGGCCCTAAGGACATGGTCCGACCACACTGAGGCCGCTGGTGCGCCTCTACTCCCCAGAGCCAACTGTGGACACAAGGAAAGGGCCTTTAGGCAGGGCTGGAAATAAAAATGTTACTGGGCCTGCAGGTCTAGTAACTTGAAAAATCTACTCGACTTAATTGTAACGTACTTGACCTCTGTCTCTGAAAGCAGAGCTCATCCACTTTGCGAGCAAATAAGATGCCTTTAAATCTTGTTATCTTTTCACATTTGCTCCGCTTTCAGAGACAGAGGTCAAAAGTCAGTTTGTCTTCCTACTCACCAGAAATGGCGAGTAGGCCCTAAAAATAGCTTGTCCTGATTAAATCTGACTCGCCATAGTGAGCGGGTGAGTAGATTTTTCGAGCCCTGTTAGCACATGATCCGACCACACTGAGGCAGATGCTGCCTCTCTACTCCACATCGCCAACTGTTTCTTTACTCTACAGTGCCACCCACCTCAATGTTCCTTTTAATAAAATCCCGTTTGTTCATCTTCACTCTGCTCCTTTTCCTAGGGACACTGGATATTTTATCACTGTCATTTGACACGTCGCTCAAATCATTTCTGTGATGCGAGTCTGAAACAGAGAGTTTTTTAAAACATCACCTTTTTAAAGAATATAACCTTGAGGGAACAACAAAGGAGTTATCATTTAGAATTAGCCACATGTTTGCCAACAATTAAAACTATTTAGTCAATATTAATGCATGATAGTCTCCGTTCTTCTAATCCAACAAGTTGTTCAATACAAGAGGGACTGAGCTGGAGCGTAAAATACACCACACTGTAATGTAATGCAATGTAAATGGAACTTATATAGCGCAACTGTTACTCCGTAGAATGTCCTGGTGCTCTGCACAGTCAGGTGTGACACCATGGGGCGGGACGTGAACTGATTAGTTGTTGGAAAAGAGTCTAGTTGTTACCCTCTTCCTGAGCAGAGTGTGGATGTAAGCATTCTTAGAGCCAGTTGGAGTTTATTCCACAGCGATGGTCCCAAAAACAAATAAGACATGCCACCTGTTCTGGATTTACAGATCCGTGGAATTGTGGCTAGAACAAGGTTTCCTGAGCGAAGATTTCGGGGAGGGATGTAGAGGCCTATTCTTGCTTTCAAATATCTTGGACCCGCTCCATGCAGTGCTCTGTGAATTAGTACTGAGGTTTTGAAGGCAATCCTCTTCCTTACGGGAAGCCAGTGCAGTTCTCTGAGAGCTGAGGACACATGTGCTCTTATGGGAAGGCTGAGAACCATGCGGACATTCGCATTCTGGACTTCTTGCAGCTTATTAATCAGATAGTCGGGCAGGCCCAAGTATAAAGCGTTCCCATAGTCCAGTCTATATGTAATCAGAGCTTGGACCACCAGTTGTCTAGCCGACAATGACAGATAGTGCAGAAACTTCCTCAGCATCCGTAACATACCAAAGCTGGTCCCTCCTACTGCGTTGACTTGTGGCAGAAAGGAAAGTACCCCATCAAATTTAATGCCTAGATTTTTTATAGCATTCGTGTGAATAGAAGGGGGGAGGTATCATTGGGCCAGAAGGTCTGTCAGGGCATTTGTGATCTTAAACCGAAAAAAAGAAGCTCAGTCTTTCACGTATTACATTTCAGCTGATGAAGGGAAAGCCATTGGAAAATTTCGGACAAACTATTCCTGATTTTCCCGCCGGGGAATGCTTCATCCCTGCCCTAAGAGAAAAGTAGCTAGGTGTCGTCAGCATAGGACACGTCTTTGGCACCCATTGTCTCTGCAAGGCATAGTAGGGGGGGGCAAGATATATATTAAATAGTGTAGGGCTCAGAGCCGAGCCCTGTGGCACTCCCACTTGGAGGGCCCGTGATCCAGAGGAGAAGGGAGGACACCACACCTCTTGCCCCCTATCTTCAAGGAAAGAGGACAACCAATTCCAGGCCTGTCCACCAATCCCTACCGAATGGAGGTGGGTCAAAAGAGTGTGTGGGAGATTGTGTCAAACGCCACTGACAGATCCAGCATGATCAACACCACTTTGCCACCCGCATCAAGGGTGCATCTAGCAAAATCGACTACCTCCACTATTTCGGTGTCTGTGCTACAATTGGGGCGAAAGCCGGAGTGACTAGAGTGCAGCAAGTTATTGCTTTCTGGGTACCAGGAACGCTGTTGATTAATATGTTTCTCCAGCACTTGGAGATGGCTGGGGAAATTGAAATGGGCCTATAATTAGACAGGTCAGTAACCATCGCCTGAGATTTGTTTTGCAGTGATACGATTTTAGCCTGTGTCCATAACTTGGAGACAGTAGCTGAGGCAAGTGAGGTGTTCATGAGCTGATTAGCAAGAGGGTTAATGGCCTTTTCTCCCATGGGCAAACGATTAGTGGGGCATGGATCAGATGGAGAGCCTGATTTGAGACTCTCAATAGCGAGGAGAGTGTCTTACAAGGGGATTAGGTCAAAACTATTCAGAGTCGATGTTAAGTTGGAGGATTGATTAGTTTGATGACTGGTATCCATCCTCTCCACTCTCCATCCTGGAAGAGGGGAGGCTGGCTGGGATGTTAGAGATCTTCTCCTGGAAATAGTCAGCCAGTTGTTCACTAAGGCCCAGTTATAAGTTGAGGACTAAATCCAGACCCCTGCAGAAACAAGGGTTGCATATTAATTTAGCATCATTTAACACATACTTTGATTCCGTCCCAGTAAAACACTCTTTAATAAAAAAAGTTAGGGAAATCCTAGAACAACTTGAATACTAGGGCGTAATAGAAAATTGCACCTCATCAATGAATATCCCTTGTTTCTTGTAATGAAACTGGACAATTCATACCGTCTAGTTTTAGACTACCGGCATTTGAACACCTCTACTCGCACATTCGCAGTACAAAATACACAGAGTGCTGCACTAATGAATAACATTGTGCATATGAAATACAAAACAACACCAGATCTCTCAAATGGATTTTTCTGCCAGAATATAGCGTCTGAAAGCAGATATTTGACAACATTCCCAGCGCTAGGTTCACAGAGGCATTTTTGCAGTTTACCTCAAGGGTATAAGAATAGCCCTGGGCTGTTTTCAGCCAGAGTGACAGAGTCACTTCAAAATTTTGATGAGGAGGCGTTGTCCTTTGTAGATGATATTTATCTGATGGACGATGAATTAATGAAACACTTAGACAGAGTAGAAAGCATAATTCTAGGGTTTGCTCACCTGGGCTACAAATTTAATTTTAAAAATCAAAAATTACCCATCTCAATGTCCTGCTTCTGGGATACAAGTTGTCAAGTGAAAGAAAAAGCCTGGCGAGCCATTTTCTAGAACAATGCGCATTGCTCCAACCTACAGTGACTCTGAAAAGACTACAATCCAGTTTAGGATTTTTAAATTTCAGTAGAACATACATTTTGGATTACGCAGAATGAGTAAAACTGTTCTACAATTTAATTAGACCTCATTTTTTAATTATACATTGGACACAGGAACATACAAACATTTTATGTTCCGTACAAGCTGATATGATAGCTTCCAAACATTTACACACACGTGTAAATACGACCAGCCTGGTGATCCACGCAGTTGCTGGACTAACTGGGTATACATACATCACATTCAACCAAGGTGAAACAGTACCTATTCAATACAAATCACATTTGTACACAAATGCTGAAATGCTTTTTGCACCCACTGAGAAAATTCTCGCCTCGGTACAGACTGCTGTAGTGAGAGAGAGAGAGCACTAGCTCAGGGAAAACACAATTGTGGTTACCCCGGTACCTACCTTAGAGGCCGTTACAAAAGCGAGCATTTCAAATGCCAAAGCATTACACCCCGATGGATTTAATGGGCTAACTCTCTCACTGCAACAGCTGTAGATTACAGATTTGATTCTACATTACAAACACAAGCATTTTTGCAGTATGAACAAGAAAATCCTCTGCCGAATGAAATAATGCCTCTCGATCGATATGACTATATCATCTACATTGATGGGTCTGATCAGTCTGCCGTAGGGACAAGACACCAATATTCCGTGGCATGCACAATCGTAAAAGGGGGCATGCATGATGGAAAGTTCTGTACTGAAAAAACACACATGCAGTCTCTAGGGGACTGTACAGCGCAGCTGGCAGAACTCAAAGCCCTGATACTGGCACTACAAAATACGGATCATGGATTCCCCACACTTATGGTGTATGATTCGTATTACTGTGTCCAGTCCTAGAATGAATACCTTCACTACTGGGGCCAGAATGGATTTCGAGATTCCAAGGGTTGCACAATCAAGCGGCTGCTGTGGTAATTGGATGGAACCACCTTTGCTCCATAAACCTGCTTCGAGGAGCGCCTCTGGGAATGTCGTCTGCAATTGCAGGCAACAGCAATGTTACGTCTACCACTCGGAACACTTAAACAATAGCCTTTTCTGTGTGGTGGGAACTAATTGGCCCGTTTTTAAAAACAAAATGACTCAAAACAATGCTTTTCTTCTTTTCCTAGGGACCATGGCTTTCTGAGTGCTTAGAGTTTTAAACAGTATAATGACTTTTAATGGCTTTTTATGAATGTTTTAAAGGGAAGCTTGCTTTTAGATGATTTTAAATGTGGTTTTAGACTTTTTTAGTTTGAATTTCATTATGGCATGCTGCCTTTTTAGATAGCTTTTTATATATCAACCCTTAGTATGAGGGGTGGGTGTTATGTGCCCAGGTGAGGCCCATGTAGCGAAGCTGCACGTTTTCTTACATTGTCCTCTTTTTGCACAATAACATTACTGAAGTGACCTTTTGCACATATTCGCTTGCTTGACAATGTTGGATTCGTTTCTCTGAAACTTCTGTTTACACATCAGGCTTCACATAACATTATCACGATGCCTCACACACCAAGTAAAAGGCCTTTACGCATGAATGTACAAATGTTGTTCTATCTTCATCCACGGGGCGTCAAGTCTATCTACATATCCGTAACATTGTTAATCTATACGTACATCACAAGGATGCTTTTTATTATAAATAATCAGCATCTCAGAGGATTAGCAGAGGAGGCACTTCAGCAGACACCGAGGGTCTCTGCATACTGAGACTTCACCACGCAGTGGTCTGACATCTCTGTGAGGGTGTCCAGTTTGTGACCAAGACGGGGTCCTACATTCTCTACCGCCAGGTAATGGGCGTGAATCATTCCTTGGAGGGCTTCTTGGCTTTACACCAACACACACTTTAGGTCCACACAGATGAAGGTTTACATAGTAGGAGTACGCCCAATTACTATCTTGTATTATATTCCTGCATATATACACTGTCTTAGAACCATGGTGGAACTCTATCTGCTGTTTACTCTTTTGGTGCTAGTAATTACTTTCATCTGCTTATGTCTATTGATTATCGCAGCACATGTATTTTATACAAGAATAACGTTAGTTCAATAAATATATAGAAAACGACCCACTGTGTATTCTCTGTATATTTCTCTGAGAACAAAAGAGCATAAGTGACTGAGCAAGAGGCTTTGATCTGTTACCACGATCCCTGAGGGGTCAGGGCTGTCATGTTCAGTGCTTGCCAGAAACCATTCACTCCCTGGTTGGGTTAGGGGGGCTTATGGTGGTCTCTAGGCCAACATATGCTGCGGGGTGCTCGGAATCAATCCTGGCACCTCACCCAAAGTTTATGTTGTCCAACAAACGTGCAGATCCTCCAGATTACTGGGAACTTCACAAAACCATATATGGATCACTGCTTTAGAGAGGGCCTATAAGATACAAAAGGTCCTACAAGGGCACTGGGCCGCTATCCTGTGACTCTCCTTTGCTAACAAAGGTAGAGACAAACTTCTCACTGTAAGGGAGGAAGATGGAGAATGCCCACAAATTGACTATGTGCTTGGCCTGCGTTCGCGTATGGCTGAGTACATGAAGAAGGCCAGCAAAAACCTTGAGGCAAGCCAGGAGCTTTAGAAAGCTTGGTATGACCAAAAGGCTGTACTGACTGTTTACCAGCCAGGAGAGAAAGTGTGGGTGTTGGAGCCTGTGGCCCCAGCAGCTCTCCAGGACAAGTGGGGTGGCCCCCACACCATCCTTAAGAAGAAAGGTGAGATCACCTACTTGATTGACCTAGGTACTCCCAGAAGTCCCAACAAGGTACTTCATGTGAACCGCCTAAAACCTTTAATTGACAGGGCCAACTTGACCAAAAGTGAAGGGCTCTCTGGCCCCTATGTACCACGGTGATCCAAGCTGCTCCCTTGCCTAATTCCTACACACGCCAGGAGGCGTGTTTGCAGACCCACACAGAAGGGGGCGTGGCCAGCTGCCGAAGCGCTGATAAGCACTGCTGCATTCACGTGGCACGATACGTGTGCAGGCCACCCCCGGGCAAAGCCCGTGCCAAGGGCGGGCTCGTCCTGCACCCATCAGTGACAGGAGGAGAAAGGGCAGGGCCACCCCCCTTGGTTCTGCGTCAGACTGCTGGAGATACTCACAAGTAGGTGAATGGCTTTTGTGTTTTATGTAAAGGCAGACTATTAATGTTGAACTGCAACCAGTCTCGAGATGCCCTGGGAACTGAAGCACACAGAGATTTGACTTTGAACTAACAAACTTTTATGATATTGCCAGCATAAATCTTACACACAGGCTTATTATTCATTACAATAGTTTTGCTCCCACGACTGTATAATTCAGACCAGGGGACGAACTGGGAAAGGAAGTGCCCCTGGAGTGTTCCTTTTTATCCTGTTGATCTATCTTCCATTGTAACAAACATAATTACTGTTGGGTAACTTTGTAATTTTGACAAGTGCAAGCTTTCTACATTTGTAACTATAAAACTAATTACTGAAGGGGTAAGGTAAACCTAACGAAGGGTTATAGCAAGAAGAAACAGTGAATAATCAATATTTCTAGAATGGGTAAAAGAAAAGCCACCGAGGTTGTAACAGGAAGGATAGCAAAAACCAAGAAGATCGCAGCAGAGAATTGTACTTTAAATGCGATAGATGACCTAATTGAGGAGGTCGAGTCTATACTAACTGATAAGAAGAAACCGGCCAGTATTGGTGGAAAAAAAATAACAGCTTTCTATAAAAAAACAGGAGAGCGTGCGCCAAGAAGAAGCCCCAGCATGTCACATTATTGTACATCCTACTCCTTGTGACGAAGTTTCATTGCCTTCACAATCTAGACACAATGGTACAAAGGAACCTTACAACACGCCCCCCGCAAAGATACTGCTCTGAATGTTGTTGAAAATGAGATTGGGGTGGGGAGATAATTTTAGTAAGCTGCTCCAATAGATATGAACCATTAATTTCTTTGGAAAGGCCTGAAAGTACAGAAGCTAACCCTAGGGTGCAAAAACAAAGATTTTGAAAGTAGCTGCGGACAAAAAGCAGTTCACATTCCAATAGAGAGTTGTCGCCTAGCCAATTCTGAAAACTCCAACAAGACGTTGGCTGAGCTCTACTTGAGACTAGATGTTCCGACCAAAGAGGTTGCAGATTTGAAAAAACGAATTGGTAAACTGATACCACAGGCTAACAATACAGGGGCTGGACTTGAGGGTGCAACTCATAAATACACCATTGTGAACACAGAGAAAAATCAAGTTGCTAAAATAACTAATCAGCGGTCACAAATACTATCCCAACCTAACTCTTGTAGAGCGTCAGCCAATCAAGTAACCACAAATAACAACACACATAACACAGGTAATTTAACTCAAAACAGCAGGTTGAACATGAATGCAGGACCAAAACAGCTGAGAGATTGCCTGCCGACAAGGTGGCCGGATATAGCAAGGGGGTTCTGATATTTTCGTGGCAGGTACGTCCATTCGACCACCAGTTGAATTCTATCGCCCTGTGGACACTGGAAGAAGTTTGTATCTAAGACCTGTGGCCATAGGACCATTAGGAACTCAATTGTACACAGCTAATCGATATGTCCCCATACAGCCCCCAATAGTACATAACAACAGTCGATTACAAAGAAGTGGAGAACATAAGGTATATATGACCAACTTTCCTAAAATAAACTCGGGTGGATGGGACTCTCTAGAGAATAAGGCATCCACTGGATCAGGCACCACCACCAATGCTTATCTATAGTTTGATCTGATATAGTTAAGGCTGAACGGATACAGAGCGTTGGTGGGGATATGGACGATATACTGCTAGAAATCTGGACAAAATCTATTGTGAATGGTCTGACAGCTCTTGATCTACGCACTAATCCACCTACAGAGTCAAGGATAAGATTTAAGCTGAACAAAGCTAATAGGATGACGAACAGTATTCAGGGACACAGTCGGAATCACACAACTCTCCTCCCCCTTCCCAATCTACTTACAATTTGGATTTGGTTGACTGACTAACAAGGCGGGCTATTAGTAGATCTAGAAGCGACCTTACACTCAATTCCCATGGAGCAATATCTAGTATCTTTATGGTTGGCCAATCAGAGAGCTTCAAATCCAGGAGGAACATATAGTAATGACTGGTTCAACTCATAAAAGCACCAATCAAGTTGAGTGTAGGTCTGACACACACCATGAGTCACGAGTGCCACGTTTCGACAATCTCCTGGAATACTGCGGGCTGAAGCAAGAACTCGATCGAGCCCGACTGGCAGAATTACATGGGAAAATTTGATCTCTGTATGCTCTAAGAGACTTGGTTGATTGAGCTTCGACACGAATTGGAATATAGGACATTTAGTGTTGGTGCAATCCCCTCTAAAAGAGGGAGACCCTCAGCTGGATTGGTTGTGTGGGTCAAAATTAATTTAAATATAACCATAGATGTTATAAATATCCCTTTATCTATCCACATATACCCCTGAAAAGGACTCAGGGTAGGGAACAAGAGGCGCGGGGTACTAGGAGAGGCAGCCTCCAACATGCAATGTTTACCACAAGAAACCTCTCCTAGTTCAGTGACCTAAGTGCTTACAAAGTTATGTGAGTGCTGACATCTCACAAAAAGTGAAAGACTGGTCTCACACACCACCTGGTGTCATGCTTCATCATTGACCAGTCCTCGCCCCCTAAGGGGCGGGCATACACCTGAAGACAGGGATGCACTTCTAAATCTAAGTGGGGGACCTTATAAAAGAAGTGAGTTAAAAAATCATTACAAATGCCAAACTAAATTTTAATGTGACTGGCATCCATATGGTTATTAAAAACAAAAGTACGGTGAAAATAAGGAAAATTACTGTCCTCCCTCTGGGTGGGGTGAAAATATCACACTCCACCTTTTTGAGGTAACAAATCAAACCCTTGTGGTGGGACCTACTTGCCCCATGGGAGGCTGTGGACGAAATGCCACTTGTGGCAAGATGTGTAACTGATGCGTCTTCCGTCAGTACACCTACGTCTCCACTGATCGCCTCCCCGAGGGTTTGATTTGTTACCTCAAAAAGGTGGAGTGTGATATTTTCACCCCACCCAGTGGAACCCTCTAACCAATTCTGGTAAGGGTGGAGCCCATTATTCTTGTTTGATAAGTCCTGATGAATGCCACGGACCTAAATGGCCAATAGGCAGAAACATGTTGACTACTCACACGGAATAATAAAGATTGTCTGTTAGCCAAGAGAGGATTACTAGTGGTACTTAAGGCTAATGATGTGGAACAAGTAAGGCACCATAGGACAGAATACAAGAATGCGCTTAACATGGCAACAAAGAGTTGCAATAATGCTAATTGGAATTACCTTATTATTGCGGTCAGAACTAAAGACCATGCCACTTTCTGGAAAATAATAGCACATGGCTGCAAAGATGGTAACACCATTACGGATCAATACCTGGACCCAGATACCAGGAGCAGACACTTTTCCAAACGGTACTCCAGGGCACCAGAGCTTTCTCTAAGTGCCACTGAACTCCCCCCAGGCTTCTTTGATCCAAGCAATAGCATCTACTTTATACTTTAGTACAGAAGAGACTAAGGTAAAGCAGGGGAGGCACCGGGCTAGATAAAATACCTGGGGATCTTCTGAAACATGACCTGAAAGTTTGGGTGCCATATGCAAATTTGCTATGCAATGCTGTGGCCTCTGGAGCACCTAACTTTTGGAAGGAGGCTGAAATCGTGCCTATGCATAAAAAAGGTAGCAAGCAAGATCAAGCCACATATAGGCCTATCAGCTTAATTGATATCCTGCAAAAAGTTTATGCAAAGCAGATATTAAATAAACTTAGCCACTGGATGAATGAGAAGGACATCCTCTCTCCATTCCAGGTGGGAGTTAGACCCAAGACAAGCACAATTGACCAGGTGTTCAGGCTTTTATGTATAGCTTGGAAATATGTTAAATTGAAGGGGGGGCATTTGTATATAGCCTTCATTGATTTGAAGGCTGCTTTTGATCTTGCGCCAAGGGGCCTCTTATGGAAATCATTAAGACAACAAGGAGTGCATGCAAAAGTCCGCTGGGGTCCGGGTGGTAAACTTACGGAGGCCATTCCCATTAAGAGCAACGGCTATACCAACAGGTCCGAGTCAAACATCAACAACTAAAATCACACCACAAACGTTGCACGCAGTGATGGGTAAAAAGCCTACTAAACGTGAACAAATGTGTGAGAAGTTGGCCTGGTATATGCTGTTCACTAATTAAAGTGGACACCTTGCACCAGAACAATTCGACTCTTATGGTAGATAGGTTTAAGACAACCTTTATAGAAAGCTATCCTAGTGGTAGCTGTGGAGAGCAGCCTTCAGGCTAAGTCTTGAAGGAATGTAAAGCAGCTTGTTTTACCACACAATCTCTTGAATCACCAAATGAAAAGACACCACACACGTATATATATCAAATATATATGTATTTATTAATAAACACTCTCTACTAATCTCTTTATGAGATTAGAAGTCAGGAACATATGTACAAATCAAATGTTATCAAATTACGTTTAGCACAATCGAATATCACAATCTTAGTTTGGCTAGACCTAGGGCATCTAGAATCGAGGGACCCCCAAGAACCACCCCAGGTAGTTGTAGGAGACCCACAGGGGACGGACGCGGTGTCCTGGCACCGGTGCGAGTCCTGTACGAGTCTATGCGAACAGACGCGATTGAGATTTCAATGTTAAAGGCCCCTTGCGTGTTCGAGGCGAACACACCGATCGGTCCTTGTACGAGTCGAAGGACGCGGTTACAGATAGAGTTGCAAGGGAGTTGGACGCAGTGTGTCTAACACAGACGCGAACCATGTACGAGTCAGCGCGATAGTCGCACTTGGAAAGTAAGAGTTTTAGGGCACTTCTAGGGTAGCTACAAGCAAGTCACTTACAGGGTAAGTAGTTCTAGGGCCCACACCCACAGGAGCACCGTAGTGCTGAAGTTACTTCACCCAGGGGAGCCGGGTGCATAGGTGTTCTTTGGTGTCGGGTCGCGGCGTCGTTTTCAATGGGAGCCAGTGAAGACTTGCTGCTTGTGGCGACAGGAGAAGTGTCCGGAGGAATCCAAGCCTGGATTCGGAAGATGGAAGACCTGAAAGCAGAGGGGACAGTGTTCAAAGTCACTTGGCAGTGACTCGGGGCAAGAAAGATGGATGCCCACCGTCGTCGCAAGATTCAGGTCGTTCACGGGTGCCTTGACTCTTCAGCCACGAGGTCCAGGAGGCGTCGACAACGACCAGGAGCTGGATTCGGCGTGTCCCACGATGTCTGCAGCTTACTGCGGTGTCGGCGACTCGATTGGAGCCAACAAGCCTTGGTAACAGCAAGTCCCGGGGAAAGTGTAAAAGTCAATGGCGCAGACCAGCAAGGTCTGAGGGACTCACCCAGCGAGGGTAAGTCAGGGCAGGCCTGGAGCAACCAGGGGAGCCCTTTGGTTCTGTAGGAAAGCCTTCAGGGGACCCACAAGACGGCTGGCAAGGGATCGTGAAGACGCCTCGGGAGGATCCGCTCCACGGGGACCCACGGTCACTCGGGACGAGGTAGGCCTCTGATCTTCGGAGGGATTCCTGCTGGAGGCTAGGATCACACGTGGTCCAAAGCACAAGTTCGTAGAATGTTGTGAAGGGGTTGCACTCGACAATAGTGCACGGTACCCAGGGGTCGCGGTTCCTCGTTACTCTTGGGGTCCACTGGCCTCAGCTTCGCTGGGGACTCACGATGGCCTTTGAGAAGTCAGGAAATCCACCTCTTGGGCTGCAGGGCCTTCGGACTCCGGCGGGATCGGCGTAGTCTGAGACCGTCGTTTGTAGTTTTTGGTGCCTGCCAAGCAGGGGAGTCACTCCTTGACTCCAAGGGAGATTCTCCAGTCTTCCAAAGGTAGTGGAACGTCGAAGGTCCGGGATTCTTCTTCAGAGCGTCGTCCAGGGGTATCTAGGGTGCAATGCACAGGTTCCCCCTCTTATACTAAAAGAAAGGGAGGGACTAGCTCTATGACCCTACCTATGGGAGGGTCAGGGGAGTGGGTGGCTACACCCACTTCCCTTTGTCCAGTTTCGCGCCAGAGCAGGGGCAGGTAGCCCCTGAGCCGGTTTGAACTGGGGTATGCACAGAGGAGCCTTCTGCTCCCCAGTGCAGGACTTCAAAGCACTCTAAGAGTGCACCCACCCAGCCCCAATACACTAAACCCTGTCTGGGAGGTGGTCACACCCCTTGGGACAGGATATCTATTGTTGGGCTTCCTCCACTGCGAGTGTTGGTCATCAGCAGGAGGGCAGCCCAGTGTCTGTGACTGGTGGCATCCATTTTGTGATGCCAGGGCTCTGCAGGATTCTACCGCGTTCCCACAGTAGGTACATGTCTATCCCTCTAGAAGGGTGGAATGCTACCCCCGCCGCCAGGACTGGCGGGGGGGGGGGTAGTATTCCAAGATGTTTGACACCAAACACGACATGTTTGGATGCAGCCATTCCCAAGTTAGCATTTTTCCGCGAGGATATAATGCACTTAAAAGTTTATGGTTTAGCCGCATCCACAAACAGCACCAGAGAATGGACTCTGAGAGCTGCAGAGGGGCCCTGCTCAGGCAGAGGCACCCCCTCACATGGAAACTAAGCACCCTGCCCTCAGGATCGATAGGGCCTGCTTTAGGGGTGACTGATAAGTCTTAATGTGTGTGCAGGAGAGATATAGGGGACCTATATCTCAGTGAGGGGTGCTAGCACTTCCTCACCCAGGCTGCAGTAGCAGGCCTGTGGTGTCAGATTTAGTCTGCTTCCCAGGGGTGGCATAATACATGCTTCAGCCCCTGGTAGGCCTGTGAAGTACTTATGCCCTTGGTACCTAAGGTACCATATACTAGGGACTCATAAGGTACCACAGTATCCAATCACTAGTGCACCTAGAGTGCACTCCAAGTCATTTAGAGAGAACAGAGAGGCTGGGGCCCTGATTAGCAGGGACCCAGCCAGACTATAGCCAGCCCAGTGTAAACATCAGAAAAAAAGTGGGGGCAACATAAGAGGCAGATCCTACTCTCCTACAAAATGCCATTCTGGATAGCTCAAAAAATAACACAGCTAGAGGCGTTATTTCCACACACTGGTCCACAAGAAAAGCATAGAATGCGAACAATTTGCTTGCCCATGGGGATAGCTCCCCTGATAGAGTATTGTACCACTTAGGGTACAGCCTTCGCTGCCATATATACCAGGACTCATGGTATCCCTTCATTAGCAGTAATACTAGATGTATTAAGACAAATACAGAATGAGTACGGAGCAGAACCTGCTCTGAACTTAGGGATGAAGTTACTAGGTAACTTTGCCCAGGTATCAGCTATAATATTAGCAAACATTAAAGGGGATGCAGCAGCAGTGGCAATACGCCAAGGCCTGAGATTTCACTCCTTTACAACAGGAGACAGAATTACCTAAAATTATTGAATTAGGTAGAGATAGTTTGGGAGCTAGGCCAGTAAAACCTCAACTAGTGGGAGGTCCAGAAAAGAACACACCAAGCAAACACCAGCTTCTTCAAAGAAGAAATGGGATAATAACAAACAACAAAAGAATAGATCTCAATCCAGAGGTTGGTCTCCTCAACGGGAGCCCTCCGAAAGGAGGTATAACCTTAGGAATGGGGACAACATTAGGAAACCTGACAGGTATCAGGACACTGATACACGTTCCTCTCGTTCCTTTCAGGGTTCATCAAAAAACTCCAAGAGGGAAGGACGGTCTGAACACAGAAAAGAAGAGCGTACAAAGTCCAGAGACACGCAACGCACTTCGGACTACGCATCCAAAAAAGAAGAAAAGCCTAAAGCAAAACCTCAATTAAAAAAGAAGAAAGTAGCAGGTCTCAAAGTTAAACATGCCCAGAATTCTGAGGACTCAACTACTGAACAGAGAATGGGCTCTGACGATGCTAGACAGCGCAGCAGAAGTAACAATAGCTCGCCAGAACCTGATGGAATTTCTGGTGACAACGGAGTTGAATGAACATATCACGGTGGAAACGCCTGATACTAGGGTAAGCGTACCACATAGGTTACACAAAATAACACTCCAAATGGAAGGGGACGAGCCCAGAAAAATTAATGGTCTCTTTTGGGAGAACCTGACTTTTGGCTATGACATTCTTTTAGCTGAAAGAGATTGGCCGCCTGCTATTGTTATTGATTGTCCAAAGGGAGAAACGGTAATTATGCCAGCTTTTTCCGACCTCATTTCCCAATATTGAAAACGTACATATGCGCGGGAGTGGACGGTAGCCCTTGCTCCAGCACTATATCACAACCCACCACGTGATACCATTAAAATCTACTCCAACTCCACAGAGACAGTATCCAATAAAGCAAGAAGCTAAAAAACAGGTCAGGGAGATCTTAAATCAACTTGAATACCAGGGGTGATTGAAACTTGCACCTCCTCAATGAATAATCCTTTGTTTCCCGTAATGAAACCCGACAATTCATTTTGTCTAGTTTTAGACTACAGACATCTGAACTCTTGCACAAAAACATTTGCAGTACAGAACGCACACAGTGCCGCATTGATGAATAACATTGAGCTGAAAAAATACAAAACAACGCTAGATATCTCAAATGGATTTTTCTGCCAAAATATAGCGCCTGAGAGCAGATATTTGACAGCATTCTCAGCGCTGGGGTCACAGGGTCAATTTTGTCGCCTCCCCCAGGGGTTTAAAAACAGCCCGGGGTTGTTCTCAACTAGGGTAACTGAGTTACTTCAAAATCTGGATGAGGAGGCATTGTACTATGCAGATGATATTTATCTGACGGATGATGACCTAGAGGAACACTTGACCAGGGTGAGCACCATAATTTTGGGATTCGCCGCTGAGGGCTACAAATTAAACTTTAAAAAATCAAAACTAGTCCACCTCAATGTCCTATTTTTGGGATATGAGTTTTCAAGTGAAGGAAAAAGCTTGGCGGACAACTTTTTAGAAAAATGTGCACTGCTACAACCTCCGAAATCAGTGAAACATTTACAATCCATACTGGGATTCCTGAATTTTGGCAGAACATACATTTTGGATTACGCAGAAAGGGTTAAACCTTTGTAGAACCTCATAAGACCTGATTTTTCAGTTAGGCAATGGACACCGGAACACACAGATATCCTTCGTTCCCTTCAAGCTGACATGATAGCGTCCAAACACTTACAGACACGCGTGAATGTCCGCAATCTAGTAATCTGTATAGTTGCGGGTCAATCTGGGTACACCTATCTAACATACAGTGAAGGAGAAACGGTACCCATAGCATACAAATCACACTTATACACGAACGCTGAGATGCGTTTTGCATCCACAGAGAAAATTCTGACAGCGGTACAGACTGCTGTAGTGAGAGAAAGAGCACTGGCTCAGGGAGTAGAATAATTGTCGTGACTCCAGTACCAGCCTTAGAGGCTGCTACAAAGGCAAAAGTTCCAAATGCTAAAGCCTTACATCCTTGATGGATACAATGGGCTAATTCTCTCACTGCATCAGATGTAGAATACAGATACGACCCCAGTCTAAAAACACAAGCATTTTTGCAATATGAACAAGAATATCCTCTCCCAAATAAAATAATGCCCCTAGATCAGTATGAATACATAATTTACACTGACGGATCTGCTCAGCAGGCCATTGGAAGTAAACAACAATACAGAGCTGCATGTGCGATTGTAAAAGGTCGTATGCAGGACGGCAAGTTCCATCCAAGCTGTACAAAAACACAGTCTCTAGGAGACTGTACAGCTCAGCTGGCAGAATTAAAAGCTCTATTACTGGCACTGATAAATACGGATCGAGAATTCCCCACACTAATTGTGTGCGACACTTTTTACTGTGTCCAGTCATACAATGAATATCTTCACTACTAGGGACAAAATGGGTGTAAGGACTCGAAAGGTGGCACAATTAAGCATAAAACGCTATGGGAACCGGTAGCTGAGTTGAAAAATGAACTACCAAGAGCTCACGTGATACACACGTTGAGTCATCAATGTGATGATGTTCACGTTGAAGGGAATTCATTGGCTGATGAAGCAGCAAAGGGGGCAGTACAAACTGCGTCCGTAGCTGCAATCACTCGTTCAAAAACGAGAATAGACGGACAGATAATGGTAGCTGTCATTGCTTCAAGCAAAGACAATAAGGCACTGCCGAAAGGTTTTCCACTCAAGTACTCCTACAAGTTAGATGCAAATAACTTTCCATTTGCTCAGATTCCCGGAGTGGGGGATAGAGTAATACCAAACATGGATCTCAGATTAGACTTAATATCAGCGGCACACAAAGGTCTGGGTTCTGTGCACGCAGGAGTTACAGCAACAGTTTCTTTACTGAAACAACGCAATTGGTGTCCAGGGTTAATAAAGCAGACCAAAGATTGTGTCTTAAAGTGCGACATCCATCAACAGATGAAGGGGTCCACCATAACACGTCCAGCACAGACACCATTGCTAATATCAGACAGACCATTTGCATGTGTCTATTTGGACCACTGCGGCCCCTTACAATCTGATGGGGCTTACAAGTACATCATGGTTGCAGTGGATTCCTGCTCGAGATTCCTATGGGTATGGCCTCAGCGCTCGGCTGACGCTTGAACTTTAATAAAAGATTTGCGAGTCTTTATAGGGACATACGCAGTTGGCACATTACATTCTGACAGTGGCCCTGCGTTTAGCTCTAGGGCTTACAAGGAAGCCATGGAAAGTTTGGGTGTTGCACTGCGGTACTCCTCTTCGTGCCATCCCGAGGGAAATTCGGTTGTGGAGAGGAAAAACCAGGACTTAAAGCAATCTTTAACGGCTAGAGTATTAGGCGCGGCTGGCAGTTGGGTCAATCACTTATATGGGGTACAGCGAGCCTTGAATAACATGCCAAGAAGTTCTCTGGGGATGTCACTCCTTATGAGGTCCTATTTGGGACGAGAATGTGGGTACCTGATCTTGATTGTGAAGGCACAGTGGCGGATGAAAAATCTTTTGACATCAATAAACGTTTGGCTGTTTTACAGGATCTGAATGAATACAGGGCACTACAGAGTAATGTGTAGGTAAAGCGGACCGCCACTGGGGAAGTCAAGTCAGTCATGGCAAGACCTGTCTGGATTCCTAAAGTTGGGGATCTGGTCAGAGATAGTGGACAAGAAAGAATTTGGACCATCATACAGAAAGCCTGTACCTGTCCTGGCTGTCGAAGGAACAAGAACTGTACTTCTGCCGCCTCTTGCCGGAAAAAAGGAGAAAAGATTTGTCTCCATTGATCTGATCAAACCACACTATGTGGCAGATACTGAATAATAGGCCTAGTGGGCTCCTGAGTAGCCAACGCCTTCCTCTCGCTACTATAAAGGAAGTTCAGACAGAAAGGCTCATCACCTCTGAAGAGTCTCCTAAAAGGAATGATGGACTATGCAACCAGGGGTGTGTAATTTAATAAAATATCTACTTGTCCATGGGGCAGGTTGCTTCATAAATCTACTTGTCATGTAACAAAATCCACTTGCCCCTCTGGTTCCATGTAGTGCAGCGACAAATTATGGCAGCAATCTCATTATATAAGAGCTCTGATGAAGCCTCTCTGATTATTCCAGGGCTTATACCAAAGTAATGTTTGAATACTTGCAATCCCCTTATGTTGCCACTTGTCCGCAGATCTACATACTGGGGCTGAAGGTAGTGGTAAGCAATAGTTCCAGGGTTAGAATGCCCTTTTGAGTCTGTGTTAAGGGTTTTCAACAACTCATCTCTAATCTGTTCCCATACTGAGAAATGTTGGAACTTTACTCCTGACAATGGCAGATGTAAACCTTCTTCCAGAGTTGGGAAAAAAGTGTACACATGCATATTTGCTCATGCTAAAATGCAGTTTACAAATATTTTCTAGGAGTACTATTTCCTGTTGTTTGCTTGGGGTAGGCATGCGCACCCTGATTGTATATAGTGTGCTTTCCTCTTTGTATTGGCATGTATGGACGCCTGCATGCACGCTCATCCTCTAGCATATGTGGGCCTTCCTGGTGCACATGTGGGCGCGCGTAGACTTCTCCGTTCACATACATAGGAGCGCTGCATTTAGTAGTGCTTCTCCTATGATGTAGTTGAGCTTTCTCGACTGTGGTTGTTCCTTATTTATCATTGCACTTTTTTCATATGGACATACTTGCGTTTTCTGTAACCATGGAGTGATTGTGTCCTGTACTAATGTGCTTTCTTCCCCTTTGTATTTCACTCTTCCTGTATTTGTAATTTCTCTGTGCTAACATGCCTTCATTTGTCGCCAAGTTCTTACAGTGATGTAATTACTGGGGTGAACTTCATGTTTAATGTTGGGTGGTTATTAAACTGCTCTTTTCTTGTTAAGCTGTAGAGAGATTTATCTGGCCTTATATTGTCTCTTCTCGCTTACATGAACTTGTGGACTTGTCTAGGTTAAGTAGTGTCATACAGTGCATGGGCCAGGGGAAAAAGGCACAGAAAAAGGTAAATCTGTAGCAGTGTGGGCTATGCAGCCTATATTAGGATTTGAATTCTGCTCTCATGCAGCACTGTATGGACGAAATCCACTTGTAGCTACGCTTTCAAAACTGTGGTCAGCGACATTTCGTGTGAATGGCTTCTCAGCACCGCTGCCCACTCCCGTTGTCGGGCTGAATACCTGCAGGTGCATATAGGTCCATCCATACACAACACCCCCCTACTTTTGACATCTCTTTACCTTTTTCCCAGTGGTTGCATCTTCTGCCTGGAGGCTTTCGTTAGCGACAGTTCTGCTTGGAGAAGCCCTACAATGTTCTGTACTGAAGAGTGAATCTGATGTGTGTATTAACTTCTCCTGGGTTGGGATCATTATTCTATTGTTGTTATTTGAGGTGGTACGTTGATGGCTGTACGTGCAACCGTGAAGGTACAAAAAGTTGTTTAGGTTACGTTTTAGAGCTTCATTTTATTAATTGACATCACGGTTTTATCCTAAGGGCTACGAACATATGTAGATAATCACTTTATTTTGTGGCGCTATCACTTAATGCCACTCATGGTTCCATTCTCTGCACTGATGCTTAGTTGGTAGGTTTTTGCCCATCCGTCTTTTCACTT
The DNA here is from genome assembly GCA_963921515.1 of Calotriton arnoldi. Classification (NCBI taxonomy): domain Eukaryota; kingdom Metazoa; phylum Chordata; class Amphibia; order Caudata; family Salamandridae; genus Calotriton; species Calotriton arnoldi. The sequence continues at coordinate 162,407 of CAWUFW010020016.1, forward strand.
GTCTTTAAGTGTCTTTCCCCTACAGCAAATAAGGCTAGTACATAATCGGTGGTTGCCACACTTCTTGTGTACCGGCATTTGGTCCGTACTGGTCTTTTGCCGGATTTTCACAATCTGAGATCAATTTGAAGCGCTTGACTTATCTATCTGGGGTATTGTTTTATGAAAATGTAATACATTTCAAATTTTTATGGTTATTAAAGGTTTAAGTCTAGAATGCAATTTTTGTGTCTTGATGTATTCGCAGTGTTAGGCTGGTACTATTTAGCTGCCTCGCCTTTCTGCTTTACCAATGTGTGTGTTGGTCGTCCTTAAGGTGCTCTTTGAATAACCTGCCTCTCACTAAAACATCATCGTTGAACGTAGCAGGTTCATTACTACCCTGAAGTACACCCTGGATGATCGCTGTTGGGCAGGACGTGTTGGCAGCTCTTGGGCCGCTTGCATAACTGTTGCTCGTGCTCTAACTGATTTGTGCATCCTTGTTTTTTCCTCGTGGTCAATTTGGGGTGCAGTAAAATTATTGTATACAGAACTAATAACGAAATAAGGGTGTATCTCTCTCGCGTGTAAAGTTTTGGAGTTTGCTGAATTTGTTCTGACTGGTACATGTCTTGCCTGACATTTCTATTTAAGACTTGTTCACACTTTTTTTGTTTGTCTATATTAAAATATCAAAGTATAAAGGTGTCCACAAAATGCTGTATTTTTTTTTTATATGTTCGATCGAATTTTAATTGCCAGATGACATTTTTTCAACGTACACTTTTTTGTGTACTGTGATTCAAATTCATATTTTTTTAAGTAAAAAAGTACTGTTTATTTTAGATTTAAAGTTTTCTCAAACTGTTACTTTAATACCAATTAAATGTGCATTGAATGCGTTGATAAGTGCTATGAAGTCAATTTAATGGTTGGCGTCTTGTGGCCAATGATGGCGAATGATTAATAGGGAAAAGTTTAAGAGCTTCACTTACAGTGGAGAGATTGATCGATTGACTATCGAATGCGAGCTGGCTTGCTTGATGTCATTAAGTACTATTGTAGGTAGAGGCGATTATAACACCTGTTAACCAAGGAATGTTGTAGATGTTCTTGTTAAACTTCGCTCTTCATCCACTTTGACATTGTGCAAACATCATGTTAATGTTTTGAGATCAAGTTTAAATGTGGCTAGTTTAACATTTGTTCACAGTAAATCATGGATTTTCACACAGGTTATTTTACCACCATCACAGAACTCTGGTACATTGGTCTACTGACAACCGACATTCTCCATAAAACAAAATGTGGCTTTATATACCAAATCAAGCCAAGGGCTTATATAATGGATATGTTTGTGCCCCTTTTACCACCGTAAAGCGAATGAATGTGAAAGCATCAGAATGTTTCTACCTTTGGAAGTGTTAATTGCCTTCTTTCCTTGGTAGTTGGATTTGTACAGAGGTGCAGGCGTCTTCACCCATACTGAAAGCAGAAGTGAGTTAAAGATCTGAATCCGAGGGTACCGTTGGGAATGTTGAATCCAGTTGGGCTCTCCACAAAGGATCTAAAGCCATTGGCAGGTTTTTTCTTTGAGAGATTTTAAATCGTTTATAGGTCACAAATGGCATCGTGCTTTTTTTCTTTATACATTTTATTGGATGGATTTAATCCTGGAAAATGGGCTATTTACTGTTGGATCTGCACTTCCCAACCCAGTAAGGGAGGTTACCAGTGTAGGTTTCCTAATTCACCCACAGTAGGTATCTTGATTTTTCTCCTTTCTAACTCCCCAAGCCAATACATTTTATTTTATGCATTGTAAAGTTGCTCAGAAGTATATCTGAGAAGTGGGCTCCTATAGCGCTGTAGGAGAGTAGGATCTGCCTCTTATGTTGCCCCCACTTTTTTTCTGATGTTTACACTGGTTTCTGGCTATAGTCTGGCTGGGTCCCTGCTAATCAGGGCCCCAGCCTCTCTGTTCTCTCTAAACGACTTGGAGTGCACTGTAGGTGCACTAGTGATTGGATGCTGTGGTTCCTTATGAGTCCCTAGTATATGGTACCTTAGATGCTAAGGGCATAGGTACTTCACAGGCCTACCAGGGGCTGCAGCATGTATTATGCCACCCCTGGGAAGTAGACTAAATCTGACACCACAGGCCTGCTACTGCAGCCTGGGTGAGGAAGTGCTAGCACCCCTCACTGAGATATAGGTCCCCTATATCTCTCCTACACACACATATGAACCTATCAGTCACCCCTAAGGCAGGCCCTATCAATCCTGAGGGCAGGGTGCTTGGCTTCTATGTGAGGGGGTGCCTCTGCCTGAGCAGGGCCCCTCTGCAGCTCTCAGAGTCCATTCTCTGGTGCTGTTTGTGGATGCGGTTAAACCATATACTTTTAAGTGCATTATATCCTCGCGGTAAAATGCTAACTTTGGAATGGCTGCATCGAAACATGTCGTGTTTGGTGTCAAACATCTTGGAATACTACCCCCCCGCCAGTCCTGGCGGCGGGGTAGCATTCCACCCTTCTAGAGGGATAGACATGTACCTACTGTGGAAACGCGGTAGAATCCTGCAGAGCCCTGGCATCACAAAATGGATGCCACCAGTCACAGACACTGGGCTGCCCTCCTGCTGATGACCAACACTCGCAGTGGAGGAAGCCCAACAATAGATATCCTGTCCCAAGGGGGTGTGACCACCTTCCAGACAGGGTTTAGTGTATTGGGGCTGGGTGGGTGCACTCTTAGAGTGCTTTGAAGTCCTGCACTGGGGGAGCAGAAGGCTCCTCTGTGCATATGCCAGTTCAAACCGGCTCAGGGGCTACCT